>JBCNJP010012358.1:0-13933 GCA_039602395.1 Deinandra increscens subsp. villosa
ATATTAATATGTATTGATACTACATTACACAATGCACAGCGGGTCATTGTTGGTTCGGGTCAAAACAGATTATTTTAAGAAGTATTAGTTTGTTTGGGTCACAACAGGTTCTGAGTACCTACCAAAATAGCTTCTGGTTGAAACGGGCCATTTTAGGAAGAGAAAGTAAGTATCATTTTTTACTAAAAGGAAGGTACTGGATTCAAGATTTTATATCAGATTATGCACTGACTGGTGATTGTGGGACTTGCAGGGACATTAACACCATAGCATACTCATAAGGAAAGGAAGGTGTCATAAAAACCAAACAGGTCATGTATAACTGTGACTTTAAATTGTGTTTTTTTATTCAATAAAAAGGATTTACAAGAGCACTCACAAGTACACTGATCTTGCTTTTAAATAACACATCCTAGGCGCGAGGCAATCAAGAAAATGCCTCAAGGCCTTGAGGCGGCGCCTCAGTGCCCATCTATGTCAGAATTGGTCAAAATTAGGATCTGTAGGAGATCATGGATAGTTTACAGTTTACTTGATAAATAGGTTGATGTAAAATAGATGAGATGGATGCAACTTTTGGTTGTACCCACTTCGGAGCAGCTCGGGATTTATAAAACCAAGACAGTGATGAAGTTAGCTGTAAATTGTTTAATGTTAGTGATAAAATAATAGTTTATGACAAAGTAACCGAAGTTGCAAATTTTCTTAGTGTGTTATATCTCGATGGTCATGTCATTTTTGGCTGCATATATACTTTTATTCTCCTAATTCCTAAATACTTCCACTCTATATGTGAATAATAACGCGCACATCCATATATATATGAATAACAATACTTACGTGAATCTATATGCGATAGGTGTGCGTATCACAATAGTTCAAGTCAAAATTATTCAGAAAATGTCTTACACACGACTAAGAGTCGTATATCTTATGGCTAAACGAGTAATTTGTTTCTGACATGACTATATAGGACACCACGCTCAGAAAAATGGTTACTTTCTCATAGTTTATTCACATGTAACACCCAATATAGAACTTAAAATTATCAAAAAAGTTAGTTCGTAAAGTGCCAAACGACTAGCATTTTGTTCAGGTCAATTTTTTTTACCAAAACCAATAATTTGAATAAAAAATCAGTATGGTCCTATAAAAATCTAAAACTCACACGAAGATTGATTGACGTAAACATGAGATTCACACTCATTCATTGAGGATATTCATTTTTTTTTGTCTTGCACAACATGGCATACTTTGCTACTTTGACAGGGATCCTAAAAAGTGACAGTAACATATAATCATATAGGTAAGATTTATTCTTCTACAAATAAGTGCATGACCAATAAATATATCATCCTGGGAAACAAATAATGTAGAAATAACATGTTTGCATTATACAAAGACCAATGATTCAAAATCAAAATAAATGTAAGCAGTTTGCATTGAGCAGGAATTGGAGTAACGGGTCAAACAAGTACTATATTATGGGTTGAAACTTCAAACATATTAGACCATGTTACGATGACCCGCAAACATTTTTGGTGGTCCATTTTCTTAAGTTTTGTTTACATACAACTATTGTGTTATATACGATCAAAAAAACTATTTATGAACAATAACAATCTATTTTTGTTAAAGAAACAATCTAGGAGAGAGTATACTCACTCTCAAGTATAGAAACATAAGGTCGCCTTCTTTTACTTGAAACTGTTTAGAACTCACATCTTTTTATCGTTGTCAAGATATATCATTTGTAAAATTGGGTTATGTTCATTTGTGCTTGATGTTGGTTTAAAACATCTTTTTGTATTATGTTCTTCAGTGTCTTTTCTTTGAACATGTGTTTTAGGTTATTCATTTGTGCTTGATGTTGGTTTAAAACATTCAATTAAAAAGTAACTTTACCTTTTCTTTTAACCAAACTATATAGGCCAACGGAGAAGAAATTTCATTTCTAGAATTGGTTGACAACAAATAAAAGTCAAGGGCAATCGTTATCCAGAGTTGGTTTATTTTTGAAGCATCGAGTATTTTCTCATGGTCAACTGAACATGGCTTTGTTGAGAGTCAAAAGCATAGATGGACTCAAACTAGCAATTCTTGATAATTATGGTAACCTACTAATAAGACATTTAATGTTGTATACAGAGAAGTCTTTGATTACTTGTAATATGTATTTGTATTTCTATATGTATTTTGTTGAGTCAGACAATTGTAGTTAAATCGTTTAAATTGGAAACTGGCAAGGATTTATAGATTTTGTTTGTTTCATAGATGTGTTTTGTATTTTATTTTTTATAATAACCCGATTTATTATCTCGAATGAAATAACCTTTCAATCTTTAATATCAATCAACCCCACATTATGCTAATCTATTAGGTTTGGGATTTGAAACTATTATTTGATCAAAAGTTGTCTTACTTTAATGATTAATATGTATTGTAAAATTTTATACAAAATCCGTGAAGCTCACGGGTATATAATCTAGTAAATTATAAAGCCTTAGAAATATGTGGTAAAAAGAAGCAAAAACATATATTTTTTTGGTTTTGAGTAATTGATTCCATCATTCAAGGGTTTGCCCCTAATCTGTTCATGGCGATTGAAGAATTTGTTCTCGCCGATTCCCTCAATTCTCTCCGTAGAAACACAACCCAATAATAATGGGTTCGGTTTTACTCAATTCAATCCATTCCAAGGTCAACACATCTCGAATCATAGATATGGAATGGATGGAGGAGAAGGAAATTGGTACGGATTTTGAACTTCCTTAGTAAATTTCTGGTATCTAGCAGCTCTATTTTACCTGGTTTGTTGTTATTCGTTGATAAGAGATGTTTTGGTTATTACTTAGCATTTTTTATGGTTAATTTTGGTGTGTGTGAGAATGGAAAAATAATATCTCATATAGCCATCATTGCTGTTTCACTCAATTAGCAATTGTGGTGGAATAGTTAGCCTGATCTATGGAATTTTCTTTTTAGTTTTGTATAATCATCAATTAGTACATTTGATTGAGTTCAAGATCAACAAAAAACAAGGTATCCGCTGCTACTTTTCAGGGACCTTACACAACTTAAGTTTGACTTCAATCATTTGTAGTTGAAAGAGATTTGAATTCTTGTATCTATAGTTCTATACCCAACTTGATTTAACCTTTTATTAAACATGCTAGATCGATGATAGTTAGATACTTCGATGGGTTTCGCTCAACTCAAACTATTTAATTACCCCATAAGGGTCAAACCCGGTTTTTTTATGGTTATTGTCACGTTTGGAAGACCCGATAATTAATCCTCAACATGTGAAGTTTACTGATATCTACTTTGGTTAATTGTAGCCCTATCCATCACCTTCAATTCTTTGGTAAGTTCATCCATGCCCTCAAGTTATTTTTGATTTAATTTCTTATAAAGATTCTTATTAACTTTTCTGTTGGAAGTAAGAAATGTATGTTTGT
This sequence comes from Deinandra increscens subsp. villosa, assembly GCA_039602395.1. Taxonomy (NCBI): domain Eukaryota; kingdom Viridiplantae; phylum Streptophyta; class Magnoliopsida; order Asterales; family Asteraceae; genus Deinandra; species Deinandra increscens. Next base: position 3,462 of record JBCNJP010012358.1, read on the forward strand.
TAACATACATCTTCATCTCATTTTCTTTATATTTTCAATCAGGCGTCCAGTGAAATGTTTTTTTTTTGTTTTTGTGGGGCTTCTTATTTGATTACTCAGTTGCATTTTCTCTTTAAGTTGCTCTGCCACGGTTCGTTTCCTTCTTATGTATCTATGTATGATTTAGTTGATTATGCAGGTATGATGCAAAAATCGAGGCTCTTACAGATTTTGAATATGGAGCCTTATTTTATGCATTTATACAGATGTTGTTTTTCCCTCAACGCTTCATTCAAACGCATTGGAACAACACTTTATGTTTGTAATCTTTACTCAATTTTATTCTAATTTGGTGAACGTCTATTGCCAAAATTCTTCTTCACTGTTTAGGCCAAACTGATCAGTTTAAAACCTCATATTTATGAAAGTGAGCATTTTTTTTAAAAGAAAATTTTGATAACCAAAATGACCTTTTATGGTATGCTTCAAATACAAATGTTTGTCCTGGAGTTGTATAGAAGTTTCTTAAACAATTATGAATTTGAAGTTTCAAATGTTGACCCAAAAAAGTGAGGCTGAATGTTGTGATTTACTAATTTCCAATCTTTCAGGAGCTGGATATGAAAGGAGCCAAAATTTGTTCATATACTTGGTTCAAAAAAGGATTAGATCAGAGATGTTTGAGGGAGAGGCTTTGAGGCTGAGGGTAATGTATGATACAAAATCCATTCATGCTCCTAAACCGTTTAAGGTAAGATTCCTCTAGCTGAATTTACAGTATAGGTCTATTGAACTGTAAACATTTTGTTTTGTCTGCTTAATCTCATTTAAACAATTAATCATGAATCTAAAATCAACATTATTATAAAAGGATTTGGAAACTTCAATCTTGCATCTGACATCTCTAAATTCAACCTCGTGGATCCACCACTGAGAAATACTGTTAGCTCTGGTAACCAGTTAAAGGGTATTTAGTTTAAGGCATTAGCCCAAACAATATAGTTATTTGTGCCTTTTAGTTTAAAAATAATCAAATGTGAGAGTGCTAGAATCACTAGCATGCAAGTATAGGAGATCATTTGCTTCAAATTTTACTAACCAAAGTGGAAGATGAAGTAGCCCCCACCCCCACCCCCACCCCTCTTCAGCAGGCACGATGCACAATACATAATAAGCAAGATAACCACAAAACTACAACATGAAGATCAATAATACCACATAAAACACAAACAACAACAAAATAACACCACATACACCAGGCAAACAGTCCCAACCCTGTCAAGGTATTCACACCACTTCTGTGTGTTGACTGATGAGACATTAAGTCTTTGCACACGTGAGAATCCCATGTGCAAGTATGCACATGGGTTAATGGGGTAACGGTTATGTTGAATAAGTCATCCTAGTTCTTAAGGAAGATCCCTGAATATAGGAACAGTTAGTTAGTTTGTTATTTCTTTTATTATTTAAAGTAGCAGTAGCAGTAGTTAGTTATCTGACACCAATTAGCCGAAAATGCTTTGTAGTCTTTCTTATTCTAGTTTGTAATCATTCGACTACAAGTGTTTATCAATAATACAGAAGCATTCGGCAATCCAATTTTCTATCTATCTATCTCTGAGTCTTACCAACATTTGGTATCAGAGCATACCATCCGATTCCTAATCCCCTTTTATGCCAAAATATCCAAGATTTGAAGCCATGTCTATTGTTACCAATCAGCAGAAAGACAACCAGTTTTCTTTTCAATGTCCAGTGTTGACAATTGAAAACTACACAACTTGGGCAATCAAGATGGAAGCTATGCTTGATGCTCAAGGTTTGTGGGAGGCTGTGGAACCTGAGACAGGTGCAGCCATTGATGAGAAGAAGAGTAAGCAGGCGAGAGCTTACATCTTCCAAGCAATTCCAGAAGCTATCCTGTTGCAAGTTTCAAAGAAGAAGACTGCAAAGGAGGTGTGGGAAGCATTGAAAACAAGGTTTGTAGGAGCTGAGAGAGTTCAGAAGGCAAGGCAGCATACTCTAAAGGTTGAGTTTGAATCTTTGAGTATGAAGGAAGATGAGACTATTGATGAGTATGCAGGAAAGCTATCTGGTATGATATCAAAGTACAACTCAGTGGGAGCTGTGCTTGAAGATGCAGATTTAGTGAGGAAGCTACTGGATACAGTGACTGATAAATTCATTCACTTAGTAGCATCAATGGAGCAATACTCAGACACAGATAAAATGCCCTTTGAGGAAGCTATAGGGAGGTTGAAAGCCTATGAGGATAGATTGAAACTGAGGAAAGGAAGTTCCAGCAGTGAGTCATCTCTCCTCTATAGCAAAGTTGAGAGCACAGGGAAGAGGTAAGAATTTCCAGGGATCAACTTCAAATAAGGGAAAAGTCTCGGGCAATGAAAGAGGGGGGAAATCAGGCTCAAGAGGAAAGAGGTTCATATAGAGGTAGAGGAGGCAGAAGATCTGGTGGCTCTCCACAAGACAACACAGGCTTGGAAAGGAAAAGATAAGAGTCATATAAAATGCTATAACTGCCAAAACTTTGGGCATTATGCATCAGAATGCAAGAGTGAGAAGAAAAATGATCAAGAGGCCAACTTAACAAGAGACAGGGAAGATGAGCCTACATTGATTCTATGTGTTTGTGGAGATGAGGAAGAAGAGTCAGTAGTTTTGCTGAATGAAGAAAAGGTGCATCCAGGAAGTTATGAAACTGGTGACAGACAATGGAATGTGGTACTTAGACAATGGTGCAAGCAACCACATGACAGGAAACCTTGCTGCCTTTGCTAATTTGAACAGATCAGTGAATGGTTCTGTCAAATTTGGAGATGGGTCAAAGGTAGAAATCAAAGGAAAAGGTACACTTTTAATTCAATGCAAGAATAATGATCAGTTGATTATAGATAATGTTTATTATATTCCTGCATTGAAAAGTAACATACTAAGCCTTGGACAGTTGTCAGAAAAGGGTTATAGTATGTGGATTAAAGATGAGTTTTTAAAAGTGTATGATGAATTAAATCAGTTAGTTATGAAGGTACAAAGATCAACTAACAGGTTGTATAAAGTGAAGTTGAATTATGCACAACCAATCTGTTTGAAAGTATGTTTGGAGGAGGAGCCTTGGATATGGCATGCCAGACTTGGTCATGCAAACTTTCAGGTGTTGAATCAGATGTCAAGCAAAGGATTGGTTGATGGAATGCCAAGGCTGAGTCATTCAAAACAGATGTGTGAAGGTTGCATAGTGGCAAAGCAAGTCAGAAAGCCATTCCCCAATGAAGCAACTTGGAGAGCTAAAGAACCTCTGGAACTCATTCATGTGGATCTGTGTGGTCCAATATCTCCAAAGACAAAGGGAGGTAAAAGTTATTTTATGCTCATAGTAGATGATTATAGTAGGTACATGTGGATGTATCCTCTAGAATCAAAAGATGAGGCTTTTTATAACTTTAAGAACTTTAAGAACTTTAAGAAGAAAGTTGAGAAAGCAAAATTTGTAATAAGAGTAATGAGAACAGATAGGGGTGGGGAGTTTATGGCTAATGATTTTCTGAGATTTTGTAAAGAAGCAGGAATTAAAAGGCAAACTACAGCTCCCTACACACCACAGCATAATGGTGTGGTAGAGAGAAAGAATAGAAGTGTGATGGAGATGGCAAGATCACTCTTGAAGACTATGAAAGTTCCTGATGAATTATGGGGAGAAGCTGTGAGGCATGCAGTTTACCTATTGAACAGAATTCCTACTAAAGCTCTGAAGAATACAACACCCTATGAAGCCTTGAAGAAAATGAAGCCAAACCTGAAGTATTTGAAGGTTTTTGGTTGCTTAGCATTTGCAAAAAGAACAGGCTATGTGTCACACCCCGGTTTTTCCAACCAAGATGCGACTAACTGGCATCACATTCAGAGCAGCGGAAGGCATCGAATCAACTACATAAGGACCATTTTTATTTAATAGATAAGGCAAGAGACGTAACCCTTGCATGTCATCAGAGTTAATACAAGTTTTTAGGAAATACAAGTACATCACGAAACATAAAGAAACATAAATTGTTTATTAATAGCGTGGAGGTCTTCCAGGAAAGAGGGTAGGTCTTCTAAGCGGTACTCTAGCATCCATATTTAGAAAAGCATCTAAAGTCCTTAGCAATCAACGTCCTGAAACACATGCTCAAAATAATACGTTAGCTATAAAGCTAGTGAGTTCATAACATGACACAATAATAGTTGGCGCCATAAGAGAGTAGGTGCATATATAAACATGTAACATTGTATCCACCAATTAATCCGTCTCAAGGTCGCAACCTTAAGTGAGCAAATGTCTAAATGTGAAATTCATCCACATTACACTTACTCGGCATACATACATGATGCAAAACGTGGTGTTTATGACGAGTTAACCAATGTTAACTAAGTAGCCAATATTTGGCCGAGATCGAGTATTCCCCAGTTCACCTTAGGGGAAAGCACCGTGCAGAGGTGGGATTTTCCATGGTCCCAATGTCAAGTAGTACTACCCACATATGTATGTGGCTCAAAGAGTTAATGATTGCACAAAGTACACGTTAATATACACCATAAAAATAGTTTGACTCGTGAGCATGTATTTCGCCCCAAAAGTTTAAGTAAAAAGGGGGAGTTTAGAGTTATGAAACTCACCAAAGTCTTGAAGCGTAGTAAACGGCGTAAGTAGCTAGAGTTGGTCACCCTCTAAAAGCCTCCTAGTTCACACAACATAGTACTATTAAGTATAACTATGCTTATACGAGATGCGTCCTAACCGTGCGTGTGAGTGGATCAATTAAGTCGTTGTCTAAAACCATGATTAACTAATTATATAAACTAAATTGAAATTTGGTTTAATTAATTACGCATATATACTAAGTGATATATATGTATACATTTCAAATAACATTTTGTTTATTCCCGTACATATCTATATAATATATACATTTAGAATGAAGTTTTGTTTAATTAATTGTGACTACAATTAGTTATGTATGTATATATACCAAAATGAAATTTTGCAGCATCTCAGCATTTAATAGTCATAACTTTTTTTTTTTTTTTGCAAGTTATGGTTTTATGATTCCCTTCACTGATCGAACTAGTACAATTTTATTATAGAGACAAATGTTTTATTTAAACTTAATTACTTAACTAAAATAATAATTCAAATTTACAAGGAATCATGAACAGAAGGTGGCATATGACCCAGTGTACGAACATTTAATAATTACAGTTTTAGTCCCTAAACTTGTAATTTATATTAGAAAGATAACTTAATATTTTAAGTAAAAGAAATATAATATACAAAGATAAAGTCAAAGTGTAGATAGTTTTCTCATATGGTCAGAAGTCTACAGGAGCCCTAGAGTGTTAGGTTTTGACATTTACAACTTTATCCCTGAATTGTTATTTTATCTTTTTTTTTTCAATTTATCATAACTTAGTAATTTAATAAAATTTTTACTCAACATACTAATATGTAAAATGTCGCAGATAGCCCCATACCCACAACCACATAATTACACTTTTAAATTTTACTCATGTCATATCAATGATAAATTTAATATTTTAAAAGTATAGTAAATAAAAGATGAAATCAGTTTCCAATATGAGCAGTAGGTCAATGCATAGACTTGAGACAATAATCTTGTTATTACATTGCTTGAAAATGATAATCTATTAACTTAGTAAATATATATATATCTATATATATATATATATATATATATATATATATATATATAAAATATGATGCATTCCACATATTACTCTGCATAGTGATGGGGGTAGATGGCTCATGTTCATCTATTCATATATGTACTTTTAAGCTTTAAAGTACTTGACAAAATGATTAATATGCCAAGTTTTATTTGATAAATGGAAATGACGAGAAAACAAGATGGAGAATGCAAATTATCCATCTAAGATTTTTGGTGACCACTCATGCCTTATTTTTTTATTATTATTATTATTATCAGTATTAGTGTTGCTATTTGTTATATTATTCTGTGTGTGCCTAACATGGCAAAAACAAGTTAAGCATTAGTATGAAGTTTTGTGGATGAAGGGTTTGTACCAGATGACGAGGGGGCAAGGTAGGTGGTGGAGATGATGATGAGTCTTGTTCTTCAGATTTCTGGCCACCATGCTTTGGACTAGATTTTCTTATAGGGAATAGATTGTTTCTTGGTGGGTTTTGAGTGAAGAGAAGGGTGAGGTTTAAATAGAATGGAGGAGATAGAAAGAGAGATGAAAGTTCGTCTGCAGAGAATCTTGGGGAGATTGAGAAAATATTATGGATAGGATATAGGAAGATATGCATGCACAAGAATTGGGCATTCAATATTTTGATGATTTCCCAGGTTCATGCATAGAAGAAGGAGAAAGTAATAGATTGAAAAATATATATATATGGGAAATATGTTTTTGTCAGATGTACGGTTGGGAGGGGGTGGTTTGGGGTTTTTAATCTCATACTAGTTTAATTTAGACAATCTCATACTAATTTACTTTGTTTCTCAATACTTGCAACATAATTAATAATCACTGTTACTTTAGATTTATAATTTGCATTCGTAGGTTTTTAATAAATTAGTTCAAACAATTCGATAAGTTATTTTTTTTGTAGTATTATGTTACTAATTTGTAATGGATGTTTATTTTAATGTAAGATCGCGTTTCTAACAACTCAGTCGTAAGCTTCTTATGAACCGGGTATTTTTCTACCTAAGCCGACTAGGCTAGTGAATTAATGAATCTATCCCTAAGACAAAGATCATAACTCGTTGGTTTTTAATACGGGTCCAAGGCGGTAGTTTAGACGGGGATCGAATGATCATAAAATAAATAGATGATAAAAGAAAAAGAATAAAAACTATTAACCTGAAAATTCGAGGTTGTGACACTATGTAACTAAACTTGAAGACAGAAGTGAGATGCTGGTGCATTTGGGAAAAGAGCCTGGAAGTAAAGCATATAGACTCTACAATCCCAACACTGGAAGAGTGGTAGTATCCAGAGATGTTGAGTTCAATGAACAGAAGAGATGGGATTGGAATGTGACTGAAGATAAAGAAACAACAGTTTGGACTTACATGCCAACTGATCAAAACAGTGAAGATCCAGAAGAGTATGATGATGATCACAACACACTCCCATTTGTTGTTCCAACACCTTTTGGAGAAGGTAGTTCAAAGGAATATAAAACTATCTTCTCTGAAGAGGAATTGGAAGCAAACAGAAACCACTCAACAGTTGCTGCAGATGAAGAATCTCCAGTGAAAGGCTTTAGAAGTATGAGCTCAGTTCAAGAAAGAGCTCAAGGGGTGAATGTAGAAGATATCAGAGAAGGAGAGCTGCTGCTGATGGATGAAGAACCATTAACCTACAAGGAAGCAATCTCTCAAGACAGTTGGAGAGATGCAATGAAAGCTGAGCTTGCATCTATTGAAAAGAACAAGACCTGGAGTTTAACTAAGTTGCCTCCAAACAAAAAGGCAATTGGGTTAAAATGGGTGTTCAAGGTGAAGAGGGATGCAAGTGGAAATGTGACTAAACACAAAGCTAGGTTGGTGGCTAAAGGGTATGTGCAAGTTGAAGGTATTGATTATGAAGATACTTTTGCACCAGTGGCAATAATTGAATCCATAAGACTCATAATGGCTCTGGCAGCTTCTAAAGGATGGCTTGTGCATCATTTGGATGTGAAGTGTACTTTCCTGCATGGTAAGTTACAGGAGGAAGTTTATGTAATGCAACCAGATGGGTTTAAAGCAAAAGGAAAAGAGAATTATGTTTGCAGGTTGCATAAGGCTTTGTATGGCCTAAAACAAGCACCAAGAGCTTGGAATGCTAGATTGGATGCAGCTCTCAAGAATATGGGATTCAAGAAATGTGTACATGAACCTGGGATTTACAGGATCAAGAAATCAGGGTTTATACTAATTCTTGGTATCTATGTTGATGATATCTTGGTTACAGGAACAAGGGAGAAAGATGTAACAGCTTTCAAAGAGAAGATGAAGATCTACTTTGAAATGAATGATCTAGGGCTGCTCACATACTATTTGGGAATTGAAGTTATGCAGAAGGAAGGAATTATTAGCTTAAAGCAATCTGCTTATGCTAAGAAGATTATAAGCCTAGGAGGAATGGAAGAATGCAACCCATGTAGCTACCCAATGGAGCATAAGCTAGTTCTGACAAGTGAGAGTGGAAGCAAATTTTTAGAAGCAACAAAGTACAGACAGCTGATTGGTGGCTTGAGATATGTGGTGCACACAAGACCAGATCTGTGTCTCTCTGTTGGGATAGTGAGCAGGTTTATGCAAGCTCCCAGAGATGCTCATCTTGAGAAGGGTTTAACCCTGGGTCACTTATGTGATGAATTATTCATTGTAGATCCTTTGGATCATCTTCATTAGTTTTTTATATCAAGTTCTATTTGCTGTTCTATTTCTGCAAATCCAGTTCAGATCTTCATCATTGGTCCGACCTGCCTTCCCTCTGCTCTCGCCATCAAATTCCAATTACAACCAGATCGATAGTTTTGCTGTTGTAATCATCGCTTCTGATCTCCATCGTTTCTATTTTGCATCTGAAATTCAGCTTATTGTACCCGCAACTTCAATTTCACGTTACGATCTTCTATCATCATTTTTCTGCTCTCTTCCATATTGCTGATTTGTTCATCATTCCTCGCTTCAACTTCTACACCAGATCTAGTTTCAATTTTTGCCTCAATTTCCAATCTAGTTTCCATTTTTATGATAATTTCTATTTCTATTTTCAATTTCCATTTCAATTTCTAAACCCGATTCCTTCTGTTCATCACTTTCCGAGCGAATTTAATTTCCTAGCAACCTTCATCCTCCATCGATTCTGCCTCCTGATTCATTGATTTCAATTTTCGCTCGAGTTGGTATTTATGCTTACGTTTGTTCCTCTTTTCCAATCGATCGCATATTTCAAATCTCTCCATCGAGTCAATTTTTTTTACAGATCCAACTTCCGATCCAGTTTTAATTTACGCCTCTGTCAATTTCCGATCTCTATCGTCGATTCCTTTTACGATTTTATTGCAAGTGCTCGTTTCCTGTCCTTCGTTCCAATTTCACATTCACTTCTGATTTCATCTTACGTTCTGATTTCCGATTCAGTTATGATGCTTGATTCAGTTCTGATGCTTCAGTCTGCTCGCTTGGATACTCAGCAACTCCAGATTCAACAGTTACAATCAGATGTTGCTGAAATTCAGGAAAGCCATAGAAAAGGATCGTGAGGAAGAGAGAGATTTTCGTAACTTCGTTCTTAATTGGATGCATCAACAGGACTCGAGAGCTGCTGCCAAATCTTCATCTCCGGTTGGTCCTTATCAGAGATCACGAGCTCCAAATTCTGTTTCAGCGTCTCTGATTGCTCAATTGGAAGAAATTGTTTCCAGATCCGAAGCACGTTCTATATCCAGTCAAGTTGTGAGTTGCAAGGTGGAGCAACAAACCATTATGAACCCGGTTTCTCCTGACCTGGCTTGCGAGGTGAAGAAAGTGTTCCAACAGCCCCGGTTCTGTCTCCTTCCCTATCGTTGGTCGAAACTACTAAAGGGGTTGAATCGAGTGTTACTTCGGTTCATGTTTCATCACCGACTGCGTTTTTATTCTCTGATCTGGGTCCTTATTGTCTGGCTGGCAGAGGAGGGAAAGTCCAAATGTTCAGGGGTTAATCTTGATGATGTCTCCAATACATCAGTTGTTGAATTAGTTGGAGAGTTGTCAAACCTACAAAACAAAGAAGCTACATTGTTGTCTGAGACTATTCTTGTGTTATGTAGGGAGCAGGCTCAGCTACAAGACACATACATGCTGCAAGGTGTGTTCATGAGGGGTATTGGAAGTTCTATTCATGTTGTGTTCAAGCAACTTGCTACTAGATTTGTTGATTTCAATGATCGATTGGCTCATGTCCCTCCTAAGTTGTTTGTTTTGGATCGTGACCCGCAACCTCCTGACCTGTACATACCTCATGCGAGTCATGTGGTGGAGTTCATTGCCGGCTCATTCCATATTCCTTCTAGGCAGTCATGGGTGGTTCATGGGCAGTGTCGACCTCCTGAAGACGCACTCGTGAAGGTCTCCACCTTGATTTTGAATCCGCTAGCTAACTTCAGTCTTGAGGACAAGACTGTTTTGAAGGGGGAAGTAGTGATAGGAATCATGTTTAAGTATTAATAGTAATATGTCTATTCTAGGAGGGGGTTAAGTGTAACTTCTACTTTTTATAAATAAGTATCATATCTGATTAGAGAGGGAGGGGAAGAAATTAGGTTAAGTATTAGGCTCTTTGCTTTGGCATTGAGAAGGGTTTAACCCTGGGTCACTTATGTTACTAGTATGTAATCTTCAATCTATGGACTCAAGGGGTGAAGGGCTGTTGGGTATTCATTTGGGGTGCGTGTGTTTTTGGGTGAATACATA
>JBCNJP010012359.1:0-13931 GCA_039602395.1 Deinandra increscens subsp. villosa
TTGTATTTCTAATTTTTTTATTCTCGTGTGTTACACGGTTGACTTTTAAAGAAAAACTATAAATACAATTATAATCTTAACAATTATGTATGTCAGGGGCCCGCTACCCCTGAACTTTATCCCGACGTGCGAAATTTTTTTTTATAGGTTTTCGGTTTTTCGCGACCCTGAAACGAATTTTTCGCGAGCCCTGGAAGAAATTTTATGGCTTTTACTTAAAAATATGATTAAAAGCCTCTTAAAAATATGATTAAAAGCCCGTTAACTACCTAAAAAAAAATTTCGGGGCCGCTGCTCCCGAACCCCCGTTAGTCCCCGCTACCCCTGATATTCTTTCCTGGATCCGCCACTGATGTATGTTTATATCTATATAAAAATTTCTCAGTAATTATAGGTGGGTCAGAAGTTTTACGACAGTAAACATTTAGGCGGCAGGTTTCCTCTTGAATGTATGTCCAACACAGAGGGTCTTGGTTACTCGTACGGACTGTGGTCGTGATGTGTCGTGGGTAACATCGTTTGCCATGATAAGACCCACAAGTAACCAAATTTTTACAGTTAAATAAAAAGAAATCTAGTCACGGAAAATAAAGATTTTATTTATTATATTGAAATAAACTACTTAGTAAGTTTCAATTTAAACTCAACTAAATTAAAAATATATATATAAAATTAAATAAAATAAAATATTTTATATTACATGCATAACATTTAATCAAATTATTATTATAAATAAAATATTATAACATAAATTAAAGTATAAAAGTATATTCAATAAAATATATTATTTGAATAAAATATTAACCTTAATATTAGAATTTAATATTTGGATAATTACTAACTTTAATATAAAAATTTATATTTAAAAAATTAATTATTGAATAATTACTTATTAAAAGTTTAACTTAAATAAACCCTAATATGAAAATTTAGTATTTGGATAATTATTTATTAAAATTTTGGCTTAATCCAAAATTTGTGATGAGTGTCCTTTTTTACTAATTAAAGTAAGATCAAACTTTTTGTTTATTATATAGTATAGATCGTTGTTTTTATCGGTGAGAATTTACAAGTATATAAGTATGCTAGTTTTTTATTTTCGTGTGTTATATGGCTGACTTTAAAAAAAACTATAAATACTTTCATAATCTACGACAATTATTTATTTTTATATCTATATAAAAACTTCTCAATAGTTATAGGTGGGTCAGATGTTTTATGAAGGTGGACATTTAGGCAATGGGTTTCCTCTGGGATGGATGTGCAACACAGAGGGTCTTGATTATTCGTACGGACTGCGATCATAATGTGCTGTGGGTAACATCGTTTGTCATGATGAGATCCCCGGGTTATTAGACGTTTGCAGTTAAAAAAATAGAATCTAGTCATGGAAAATAAAGATTTTGTTTATTATATTGAAATGAAATACTTAGTATTTGAATTTAAACTCAACTAAAGTAAAAAAAATTAATTAAATAATATAAAATATTTATATTACAGGTATAATATTTAATTAAAACAGTATTATGAAAAGAGTATTATAAGCATTATATTAAAGTATATGCAATAAAATATATTATTTTAATAAAATATAATATATATGCAATAAAAATATTATCTTGAATAAAATATTAACCTTAATATTAAAATTTAGTATTTGGATAATTATTTATTAAAATTTTTACATAATCCAAAATTTTATGGTGATGACAAGTGTCTTTTTTTACTAGTTAAAGTATGACCAAACTTATTATTTATTATATAGTGTAGATTTGTGATACTTTACTGGGTACGGTTTTTGTTAATGTTATATTGTTGTTGATATGTTCATATATGTTATTGAAGAGAGGTTCAAATGAAAAGTTTGGTTTGGGTAAAAAGGATAAGAAGGAATTCAGCCATTGGATCTTGATTTAATAAAAAATGAATGAGAGGTATTTTAGTCTTAGGGTATCCGGTGTACCGGCGCCATCAGGCGCAATGGTACACTTTTACGACGTTTCGGACGCCAATACCCCCCCCCCCCCCAAGGCGCCATACAACGACATGATATGGCTCCGCCATATCTTTGTCAACGGTAAATTGGCATGGAAGGGAGGTAAGGGTCGTTTTTTTACCGTTGAAATCGAACGTTGCGCATTAATTTAAAAAAAATTATTTACCATTTTTACTACCTTTTACACTATAAATACCACTTTTCATTCCAAATTTTTTACACCTCCTTTCTACTTCATCTTCTATCGTTCTTTAAAAAAGCTTAAAAAATTCATCATGAATCCCGACCAATCCAACCAAGGTTCTTCTAGCAACAACCCCCCAAGCAACCCGAATGTTCAACAGTGGCATATGCCTATGTGGGGGGGGGGGGGGGGGCAACCAAACCCATTAAACACGGGTCAAATACCTTCAAATATGTACAACCCCAACCCTTCTTTCACAAATTACGCTCAATGGGGGCAATTCCAACCCCAAACTGTTTTCTCACCTCCACCTCCACCTACTCAATCACAACCTCAAACACCTCATCTTGATCAAGAAGATGACGACATGGAGGTTATACCCGAGACACAAGTGTCGGAGCGGGTTTGGAGAGGCCGAGGTAAAGCGAAAAAACCCGTTGAAGGAATGCAAGAAAAACAAAGACGGGTGCCATGGGATACCCAAGAGGAGTTAGCTCTTATTCGAGCTTATGTCGATACATCGGAGGACCCGAAATACGGTATTTTTTTAACATCTTTTTAATTTAGACGTTTTTTTTTTAGTTTCGACATCATCTACTAATATTTATATATATTTTCTAATTAGGTAACTCGCAAACTAAAGACGCGTTTTGGAATCGAGTAGCACGAAATATCACGCTAGCTTGAAGCAGGCCGCAAAACCCGATGAGCTCCCGATATTCCCAACAACGACAAACTTAGCGGTAAGTGGAGCACCATGAAGGCGAAATTTGCGAAATTCCACGGGATTATGGTGTGCCTGGATCGATCCTGTCCTAGCGGTGCAAGCGACGCCGATTTTATAAACATCTTGTTGCTCGATACAAAGATGACCACAACAAGTCGTTACCTCTTCTTTAACATTATCAAATCTTGAAAGCATCTCCAAAAATCAATGAGATTATGGAAAGTTCCAACGTTCGCAAGAAGCGCTCCTCGACCGACCTCGATAGTCCCATGGGCTCAAACTCAACGGAACGTTGCAACTATTGAATATTATGTGTCCAGACCCGACAAATCTTGAACCCGACCCGGTTACGACCCGTAAGAGTTACATTCGGTGCAACGAACTCTAAACCCGCTTACTTGTTAACCGGTAAACGAAAACGGAAACCTTTGATTATATATATAAATTATTTATACTTGTTATAAATAATTAATAATCAATAATATTATTATTAACGAGCTTAATAATGATGGGTGAACGATATTTAAATAAAAATGAGTTTATGTAAATTCATGGTCGAGTTATTCGTTAGTGAAATCTTTGCTAACGTTGACTCGTGGACTCACGTACGAAGTTAGGCTTAAAATTCGAGAGGGCCCGTTCTCACACATATTAGATGATTAGGGCTTAAACCTAATCACCTAATATAATTAAATCACGACGGCACAAAAAGAAAAGACAGGAAAAAGAGACGCAAGTCTCCCTTTGTAATTCTCGGCCAAAACCCAAAGAAGAAAAAAACGGCGATGCCGTTTTGTGCCGACCGTCGCCACCCTCCTCCGATGGCAATCTTCGAGCCACCACATCTTGGTGGTTGTTGACTTGTTGCTAGTTAGGGCGTTCCGTTACTCAACGCATGTAGACCACTTTATGGTCTAGAGATCGCCGCCTCGTATGCCTTGATCCGCGGCTCAGTTTGCCACCAATCGAAGCCGCAAAACTGCCGATCACCACCGTGTAAATTGTCGCCGCCACTCGCCGCCGTCGCCGTCATTCCCCGCCACCAATACCGCCGCTCGCCTACCGCCGCTTGACCGTCATCTGTCGACGCGAGCCCGACGCCTCTCTCCGTGCGCCGTCTCCGGTTGCAATCAGACTTGAATCTGATTGATCTTGTAATCTCACGATACGTGACGTCACCGTCATTTCCCGCCACCAATACCGCCGCTCGCCTACCGCCGCTTGACCGTCATCTGTCGACGCGAGCCCGACGCCTCTCGCCGTGCGCCGTCTCCGGTTGCAATCAGACTTGAATCTGATTGATCTTGTAATCTCACGATACGTGACGTCAACCGAGACGTACTCTCGTAACGTGTAATGACCACGGGTCATAAACGCAGTCCCGTAGCGGTACGCGACACTAGACCACGAGAATCACCGGTTTAAAACCGACCGGTGAGGGTTTGCGTGTGGTGATCAATCCTAATAGGTAAGCAACAAGTATGCCATCCTAGTTAAGTCTAACTTGGAACATATTTACCGATGCATCAGTGTTGGAGTATTTTAACACTGTAGTTAGTGTTCAGGATATCTTCCAAGGTGCATGTGACAATCCGACTTTTCAGGTCATTTTCGGACATTAACTGAACGTAAACCGTATTAAATGTTGTGTGAACCATTTATGTGATTGACTGTGTTGACCTTAGCAATTAGGGTTTTGTGTAATCATCACTATACGAGCATGCACTAAGTTCAAACGACGTTTGATATTCTATGAGTTCACTTTATGATTTTATGTGATATAATTATGTATATTTCACATTTATTTTATCATTTTATGTGAGTTTTAATCATTAAATCATAAATTATATTTATGATTTTATAGAAACCTAAAGTATATATATTTATAGACTTTTAGTCAAAACTTTACTTGACTTTAAACATATAGAGTACAATTTAAATAATTAATTATTGAACTAAACTCTAAGATTTTATGTGAAATTAAACGAGATTTATATTTTTCTATTAACGTTATATGATCTATATATTGTGACGTTTTCATATACTCATCGTTAAAAACATTTTTATGATAACTCCGTTAGAACTTGTTAACTTTTTATAAACGTGAGGGACCAACCTTGTCAACCTTTAAACCTCATTTCCTTTGTAAAACTTGTGGGGATCATTTTTGTAATCATCTAAAACCTGGTTTCATATTTGAAAGTTAGGGAGGGACTAGATGTGTCAATTGTCCATTCTCGTGTTTATGGCGAGGTGTTACCAGGTGTGTAACCGTCGACCCTTTCCTCGACCGACTTGAATTTGACAATTAACTTTCGATCAGTTTCAATCGACCATCGATCATTAGGTCTGGTTTAACTCCCAAAAAATCATTTGCCACCCTCTCTCTCAAGCTCTCTCTCGTCCCTGTTTACATCACAAGAAAGTTCACCACCACAATCCACGAAATCCGGTCAGATTCCCACTAATTAGCCACTGTTTACCATCGTTTGATACGCCCCTGTGATCGCGAGTTCCCGACGAGCATCCAGGAGCAATCAGAGTTGAGTTTTGTACACGTGCTCGGTGTTCGCGTTCAAACCTCGGGTTCGTTTTCGACATCAAAACGCATCTATCTTGCACCACCGAATAGAGGTATGTACATGGCGACGTTTTCCGCTTCGTTTTACTGTGTTTTTCTTGGTCTCGCGATTTTCCGGTGACCGGAATATAACTCCGGCCACCGGAGTTCTTGAATGGAGAAGATGATTCACAGCGGGTTCGGGTTATAAGGTTTGGGATCGAGTTTAGTAACCAGGCGCTAATCTGGCCTAGTGGTTCGATCGTGAGTTCTGTAGGGGAGGGGCGCGGGTTCGAATCCGGCCCTCACCATTTCTTTTTAAATCCTGTATTTTCTTTCCCTTAAAACTGGTTGCTGCTTATGCACAAAAAGTATTCGGTCCGGATCTGGACACAAGCAGGCCTGCTGGCCGAGTGGTCGGACTGTTGTGTTGAGTTGAGAGGTCGCAGGTTCGACCCCTTGCAACCTCCATATTTCTGTTTTGTTTTATTTTTGAGATACAAGGCATTTCTCCAACCAAAACTCATACAAAATAGAGTTCTAGGAATGATTAAACCCGTAAAAACATATTTAAACCATTAAAACCTTGTAAATCATATTTTGGGTAATAAAATATGTTTAACTTGTTGTTTTAAATTAAAAATATTATTCTAACATCTATATAAATATATATTGATATAAGATTTCGGGTTTTACATGAAAAGGTGAAATATATATTTTGGAGTTGATTAATATATAAACGTATATCATTGAAATTTATTGAAATAACCGAATATTTTATGATAACCTATATTATATATATATATATATATATTGTTTTCGCAATTTCGTTATTAACGTTACTCGAACATTTAGTTAAATATACATTATATATATTTATTTTTGAAACCCTTAAACTTAGAAAATATATAATAATGATATATATTGTATTTTTTCGCGTTATTTCGACAATCGCTCGGATTTGGCACACGTGCCATCCGCGACTTATTTTGAACTCCACGATCATTCGTTTTTGTCGTTTGCGTTAGACTTGATAGTTTATAGAACACACACTTATACTCGTATGCTCGTTAGGTGATTGATTGTTTGCACAAGACTCGTTCTTGCTACCTGCTTAACTGTTTATCTGGAAACTTTTGCTGTGCAACCTAAGGTGAGTTTCACGGCCCCATTTTACTTATTTTAATCCTGTTGGGGGAGATTAACATGTAAACACTTGAACTGTTAGATATATATCACCTGAATGATAGTGGCACACTTATGATAAAGCCCTCACTTTATAGTTACCGTCAATGTGACATCAGCGGGAACTTATTTAGTAGATCTACTGGGCCTGACAAGCCCCACCCGGGTCATTCGCGCTGACTCGATTGGATATCGAACGGGTGTTATATACTTCTTAGTCTTAACGAGGCACAATTGAACTGTCGAGCTTCAGTAACTGGATAGCTAGTTTATCTAGTCAAACGTGCACTGATTTCTTGAAAATAGCCTAGCTAGCTATTGATATATTATCTGGAATTTTAAACTGAACTTGAACTGTTGTTGAACAGTCAACCTTGAACTGAACTTGAACTGTCAATGAACAGTTGTTTTACACTGAACCGAGACTGTTGTTGAACAGTCGATTTACATTAAACTGGAACTGGTTATGAATTGATAAACCTGTGAACTCACCAACCTTTGTGTTGACACTTTTTAGCATGTTATTTCTCAGGTTGCGGATGTTCGGGTATCACGAGTACGCATGCATGAGACTTTGAAATCCTTTTAGTGATTTTGAATAAGCCACGTCACCTTGGGTGACGATGTTTTTACATAAAACAATTTAATTGTATTTACGCTTCCGCAATTGTAACACTCTGAATTTATATTTTAATGAAATATGAAACATTTTTATTAATTATTGGTCGTTTGGTATAACTAATGGACTGCGATCCTGGTTTGTCACGCTCCCTGTGGTGCGTAACCGCGCGTGGGAATTTTGGGGGTGTGACAGATTGGTATCAGAGCCATTGGTTACAGCGAACTAAGATTCGTCTTAGACTGTAACTGTTTTGCATTAGTTGCACTTAAACATTTTTCTCATGCATCGCGATACTCAATCCTACACACATGGTTTACGATTTGTTGTTTACATCATCCAATCCCCTTATACTCACGGCGAGGAGCCGGATAGTCTTGAGTCATTTTCCTTAACCTCTCTAAGTTGTGTACCTCTTGGTTAACATTCATGTACAAGGAGACATCGAATCAGATCGAAGGATCACGTTTATACTTTTGACGAGCTGATTGCCACTCGGGATTATTCTGGATTGAAAAACTTGGCATAGAGCCCATACTATGGATTTATGTTGCATAGGGAAGGTGGTGTAATCCCTTCTTGTCCATAAACCACTATCTTAGCTTAGGAGGTTCTTGTTATACCTGCCTTACGTATATCTCTAAACACATCCGTTCAGAAAGTGTTATCTCGATGTGCTAGTAGCGCGATTATATAGCTTCACTAGAGAAAGCAGGATATGAATTCAAGTAGCTGCCTATGGGGCACTTATATCAACTTTCGTTATACTGATCCTCTTCACATTTGCTGTGATCTCTTAAGATCTTTCCCTTCTCGATTTTATCGCATTGTGCGTTGAAGTAATACAACTGGAGTACAATTCTTATAACCCCAATGAAACCTGATGCAGGTCGACTGAAATTCCCTCTTTGTGTATCGGATTGCGATCATGCCAGTATGTGTGATAATTATTCTCTAACTTCGAGCTAAGCTAGGGTCATTGTGATAAACCCTACTCAGATCCTATTGAGCTAAATTTATGGCTGACTCGCTTCGGGTGGGTCATTCCAATCTGAGTGAGCATTCTATTCTCGAAAACTTGTCTCATTAACAAATTCTGGTCGAGATAACCATTGATTAGTGACCACACCATGCTTGGTAGCTAAAGTAAGAGGAACTAGGGTGATCATATAAAGTAAATCACAGTTACGGGTGCACACGTAAATGTAATTTGCAGTATATGGAAATCCTGGAGAATCCTACTAGGAATGCCAATGGTCGTATTCGGATCAAATCCCTGTAATTTTTTTTTCTTTTCTCATGGTATTGGATGTTGAACATGTTGAACTCAACCGAATGATCTAAGTCATCTATCTTTGAAAACGCTATCGCACCTGACTTTGCCCCTTTACTATTGGAATCTAATGCATACGTGAACCCTTTTGAAGCATATTATGAAAAGTTGGTCCTGGTAGGATACCGTCACACTCGTGTATTTCAATGACCAGTTTTCCTTAACTACGAGCACTCTCGACGAAATTTTTTTACTGGTTTGAACTCATCTTGAATCATAATTCTATGTTACTACTTCACTTACCATATCAAACTCTGGAACTTTACGAACCTGAGACAACTTGGACAAACCTTAACCAGACGAATACCCATACAACATTGGATAAACAAGTTATATAAAATCATATACCGCGAGCACTAGAACATATTTCTTGGCTGAAAGCTCTTATGAAGTTCCCTTGAAGATTCGTATTGCTGATTTTATTGTGCAAATCAGAACTTGTTGCCACAAACGTCGTCACGATTGTACAAACTGCTTACCTCACCGCAAGCATATTTTCTTTCTCTAATAGGGGTAATGTTAGTTAAAAGCCTTATTGATTTTCAAACTAATGACTTCCGGTTTCAATGTAATGACTATTCCGACTGACCTTTTGAACCTGTGCGTTTGATTTCTGTTTGCATGAGTCGAACCGTTTACGGTTTAACAACCAACGATTTCCGATTCTCGCGCTTTTGTAATCCTTTATGTCTTGGATGAGCTTTCAAGCTTTGGACGGAAGGTGTTACACTTTTGTTAGCTTTTCTACTAGTTATACACCCTTGATGATGATACTACCTTGTACCTCAATCGCAGTAACAAATAAAACCTTTTGGAAATTCCATTTACACCCATAGAGCATGAACTTCTTGTTAACGATAGCTAATTATACTATCAGCTTGTATTACCCCTTCATACCCATTGAGTAGACTAGGATATCCATACATTTGTACATTTATTAACGATCCCGTCATAGCGGCTATCGACAAAATTCTTGATACATGAATCCTCATTGTCCTTTCCAGAAAACTTTCATTGATGAACCCCCAGCTTGAACTTGAACCTTGTGGCCTGTTTAAATTTTGATCATCTTGAAGTCTGAAGCTTTATGATATTCGTCCTGCACGCGCCAACCTCTCAACAACCTTCACTAGAATAACAAACCTTACGCATTTTTCAGGTATTGTGAATGAACACTCTTACAACTTTTGTTTGCATAACGTATTGAGGTTTTACTCCCTCAACCCCTCTACCTTCAAGCGTATGGGAAAAACTTGACGTCCTCTACTTTCGATAAAATAACCAGTGTGGTTTGACTTATAGCTAGTAATGGTAAGTTGCTGGTACGCCTTCAAGGTGCTGGTAGTGTGGTGGGTTAGCTGCGGTACACCCTATATATAAACATTGGTGGCACGTTGAATGTGGGACCAGTATCGGACCAAGGATTGACTTTAGAGTCATACACAAGAGCCTCGTTATGAGAAACTCCATCTAACGGGACTAGGTCCTCGACAAAACTGCTTAATGCTACTTTCTCCGTGAATACAGATATCCCTTACGTAATTCTACTAGAAGAGACATGCCCGAAATAATCAAACTCCATGCTTTCTAAAAACTCTCATACGTGAGTTCTGACTCAAATGAACATCAACGTTTTAAAAACCTGAGATTTTTTTTCCTCTATGAATGAAAAACTGCATGATCGAATGAACTACCCTAACTTTTAGAAGTATGTGTTAAGAAGTAGATCGAATTTCGTTGAATGGAAACTACTTTTCGGTCGACGGACTTTTGGTAAACTTTCTGGCATTCACAGAAGTGATACCTCCCCCGATCCATCTTTATTCACACCCGATATGACATTTCGATCTGCACATGCTCCGAGACCTAACCATAACCCATATGTACAACCACTGAAAGCCAAAACCACTTTTGGGATATCCTGAGTTTTCTTTTGTGTTTCGCAAACACCTTTTTTAAAAAAAAAAAACACTTCTGTACCCTATCTTACTTTTGAAGACCATTTGAACCAATGTTTTGACAAGAAAGGAATCATGACGCGTGAAGCTCAAGAACACCAAGGAGATTGGGCACAGTGGTGAGCTTAAACAATGAAGATTTCTCTAACGAGACGTTTGCTCTGTTTGATTGTATAACCGTTGACACGTTCGTTTTGATATCTATTTACGCAAATTCCTTGGCAATTCCTGTCAGGCACGCTATATAATTCTCACTGAATTTTATACTATCCATTACGTTATTTGCATCCTTCCTACTGGTATCCTTACCAGTGCCAGTTTAAACTCACATGTCATTCTTGGAATGTATAGCTTCGGCTATCATAAGCTGGCTATCTGATCGCTTACTAGAATTCACGAACTAAGCCATTGGCGCTCTTCATTTTAAATTTGCTATCCTCATGCTTGATGAGCACCTTTCGATGTTCGGTACCTCATACTTTACACTTGGTTTTGTTGAACTTTCGCCCTTATTTTTGGATTCTTTAGCAAGTTTATATGCATGAGGGTATGTTGTACTAAACTCCAACTTGGATTTGAACCTAAGTGTCTATGTTAATTCATGAAAAGTTCTTAACAGGATTCTATTAATTCTTTCTAAAACAAACTGCTACGTGTTACCTTTAAAATGGTAGTGGGCTCTTGTTTGGATTTATCTTTAGACCTCAGTCCTTTTGTCACAAAATCAGTGTGTTATAGGTTATGTTTTAGCATGATAGAAACTGTTGAACCATTTTAACCATGATAAATAGTTTGTTTACTTTTGATCTTCTCATGGGCAAATATTTATAAAACATACGTGTTTATGCATGCCAAAATTTGAGACTCTAATACTATGTTTAGGGTATATATAAACTGATTAATTATTGAAGTGTTGGTTTAAACATAAGTTGCGTAGAATTGCATGATTAGTTATGTGTATGAACGGGTTAAGAACTAGAAAATGACATGTTGTGAATGTATTAAATTTATTGAGTGTGAAAACCATACACCATACAAGGTCCTAAGTCTCCTACCTCGTTGGGAATGACAAGACTGTGTGAAGTTGCCCCGTCAACTTTGCACCGTATGGGTTGTGTTGGTTAGTTTATGAACTTATATGCTAGAGATATGTCATGTCAAGGTCGTATGCCAGTATATAAGGTGTTGAGATAATTGTATGTGTTGTATGGTAAAACCTTATGATAGATTGCATGCTAGTATGCTTTGACCGCATCAACCTTTAAAAGGTATCTTCGTAGAAACTCGTATGCTATCTGAACCGTTATTGCATGAAATGTGAATTTTGAATTTCAATGTTATTATGTATCATGTGAGCTTAATTGGTCATAACTCCATAAAGTACTAAGTCAATCAATGGGTCCTCATGTTAACTTGATCATTCTTAAGTCATTCTATGCTACTTGCTAATTTCTAGGCAAATTTATATCTTTGCATTTTCTTTAGACAATGATTCTATTAGACAAAACCTGATTGAATTGACACACAAAACTTCCTCATAATCAAATTCCTTTCTCTTCGACTCATCCGGGTTATTGGCATATGCAAACGCCTTAACCGGAAACCAAGCATGAAATAAAAATCTCACTTTCAGCATTGAGTACAATAGTCACAGGATAATCGGACGTATCATGATTCTTCTTCGTATGGAAATCAAGCAGGCCTGCTGGCCGAGTGGTCGGACTGTTGTGCACAAAAAGTATTCGGTCCGGATCTGGACACAAGCAGGCCTGCTGGCCGAGTGGTCGGACTGTTGTGTTGAGTTGAGAGGTCGCAGGTTCGACCCCTTGCAACCTCCATATTTCTGTTTTGTTTTATTTTTGAGATACAAGGCATTTCTCCAACCAAAACTCATACAAAATAGAGTTCTAGGAATGATTAAACCCGTAAAAACATATTTAAACCATTAAAACCTTGTAAATCATATTTTGGGTAATAAAATATGTTTAACTTGTTGTTTTAAATTAAAAATATTATTCTAACATCTATATAAATATATATTGATATAAGATTTCGGGTTTTACATGAAAAGGTGAAATATATATTTTGGAGTTGATTAATATATAAACGTATATCATTGAAATTTATTGAAATAACCGAATATTTTATGATAACCTATATTATATATATATATATATATATATATTGTTCTCGCAAATTCGTTATTAACGTTACTCGAACATTTAGTTAAATATACATTATATATATTTATTTTTGAAACCCTTAAACTTAGAAAATATATAACAATGATATATATTGTATTTTTTCGCGTTATTTCGACAATCGCTCGGATTTGGCACACGTGCCATCTGCGACTTATTTTGAACTCCACGATCATTCGTTTTTGTCGTTTGCGTTAGACTTGATAGTTTATAGAACACACACTTATACTCGTATGCTCGTTAGGTGATTGATTGTTTGCACAAGACTCGTTCTTGCTACCTGCTTAACTGTTTATCTGGAAACTTTTGCTGTGCAACCTAAGGTGAGTTTCACGGCCCCATTTTACTTATTTTAATCCTGTTGGGGGAGATTAACATGTAAACACTTGAACTGTTAGATATATATCACCTGAATGATAGTGGCACACTTATGATAAAGCCCTCACTTTATAGTTACCGTCAATGTGACATCAGCGGGAACTTATTTAGTAGATCTACTGGGCCTGACAAGCCCCACCCGGGTCATTCGCGCTGACTCGATTGGATATCGAACGGGTGTTATATACTTCTTAGTCTTAACGAGGCACAATTGAACTGTCGAGCTTCAGTAACTGGATAGCTAGTTTATCTAGTCAAACGTGCACTGATTTCTTGAAAATAGCCTAGCTAGCTATTGATATATTATCTGGAATTTTAAACTGAACTTGAACTGTTGTTGAACAGTCAACCTTGAACTGAACTTGAACTGTCAATGAACAGTTGTTTTACACTGAACCGAGACTGTTGTTGAACAGTCGATTTACATTAAACTGGAACTGGTTATGAATTGATAAACCTGTGAACTCACCAACCTTTGTGTTGACACTTTTTAGCATGTTATTTCTCAGGTTGCGGATGTTCGGGTATCACGAGTACGCATGCATGAGACTTTGAAATCCTTTTAGTGATTTTGAATAAGCCACGTCACCTTGGGTGACGATGTTTTTACATAAAACAATTTAATTGTATTTACGCTTCCGCAATTGTAACACTCTGAATTTATATTTTAATGAAATATGAAACATTTTTATTAATTATTGGTCGTTTGGTGTAACTAATGGACTGCGATCCTGGTTTGTCACGCTCCCTGTGGCGCGTAACCGCGCGTGGGAATTTTGGGGGTGTGACA
>JBCNJP010012360.1:0-13931 GCA_039602395.1 Deinandra increscens subsp. villosa
CGGTCTTCACTGCCCTGTTTATGTATTTATTTTCTGCTTAATTTGAAATATTTAAACAGGTTGAGAGTTTACTTGGGGCATGTAGAGGGGGATATGAGCTTCATATTTGTTATGTATACGGATACCTCTTTCTCATTCATATTTGATTTGGCACTGTGTTTAAGATTTTCATTTTGGCATTGATGAAGATTGTGAAGATAATTATTGTTTTTATACCAAATCCTAATCTTTAGAATAGCCAAATTAACCTCTGATTTAATTGAGATGCACTATATGATTTACTACTTTTGTTTTTGAATTGTCTATAGTGTTAAAGCCATCAATATGTCCATCCAGAATAGATTAATTATTCTGAAAACCATTAGTCTCACATTACTAAAATTAGTGTCAAGAATCAAGATTACTAAAATGGACATGAGATATGAACTTTCTACAACTCTCATACTCAAATTTGAACAAATCCAAGCAAACTCTCTTAGAATACTTTCTTTACTATGTTTTATGTTGTCCAAATCACCGGTTAAAATAGTATTTCTAACCTCATGATCATTCCCTACAATTGTTTTAGCCCATGTTATATTGTTTGCAAAGTTGATATATTAGTTTTCATCTTCTTTTTATTTGTTGATAAATGCATTTCGTTATTAATGAATCGATGTTTTTTGTAAATTCTGTCTTAGGTTCATAATAAGGCTGAGAATGGTGTAGATATGTTTCGTTATTGTATGTCGAGGTTTAGTACTTCTACATTCGGGTAAGTCTATGGCTTTTTTTTCTTCTCTTTACCAAGTCATTTAGTTAAATATATTTAGATTGCTCATAGTAAGTTTAAAGAGATTGATGATGTTTCAAATAAAGTTTAGTTCACTGTTCTCATTTATGTTGGTGCAAACTAAAGTTTTTCTTAGGGCTGCATCAAAAGCTATTCACATTATGTCGTTTCAAAATGATTCAAACTGCTATACCCATTTTGATAAATATTAAGATTAATGGTTAATAAACAAACATGTAAAGAGTATGAGGGATCTGGTCACTTAAACCACAACAATATAGTCAATGAACTTCTGAACATATGTATAGTTAAACATACTTTATAGTTGTAGGAATTGATGTGGTAAAACTTTTGAACCAAATTTTTCAATTTGCCAAAGTTTTTGTTGTGTTGTAGCATATTTAACTTTCAATTTGATTATGTAATTTTTATAAAGTTAAAGTGTTATAGTTTTAGAAGCATGTTAGCAATGTAGGCTAGGTATTGAAGTCACTTCTCAAACGAAGGTGCCATATATTGCTGAGAAGCTTTGCATATGGTGTGGTATATATATTTGTTAAGGTTTCTATACTATGCAATATTTAATTGTATTTGGTTCATATGTTATACCACAGGTGAGACAAAAAGAAGTGTACATCTAAAATGACCCGCAACATCACCCATCAATTTTTATGCAGTGTTGGCACAAATTGTAACTTATGTGTTCGTGTTTTAAAAATGTAGATTTTGCAAGGGTCTTTTGTACATTATTTGTATGTGTAGTTGTTGATCCTGAATTGAACCACCTTTTGCACAAAGGGCTTTATAAGGTATGTTCTTGGTGGATAATTCCGTATACTCTTTGTCAATTTCTTTGTTCATGTGCATGTTTAATCCGAATTGAGCTAAATATATAAATAGGACAATACAAATACAGCAGGACAATCACTCATACAAACTGGAGAGGCGGGAAACAAGCTGCTTAATTGAAATATTTAAACAGGTTGACAGTTTACTTGGGGCATGTAGAGGGGGATCCGAGCTTCAACCAACCAAAAGAATGACAAATGAGTTTATAGCAACTTGGGATGGATTGAGGTCAAAAGATAGTCAAAGGATTCTCATTCTTGCTGCCACGAATCAATCATTTGATCTAGATGATGCTATGATTTGTCGGTTTGGTGAAGGTAATGCTTAAAAATCATACCTAACATTCATACTAATAGAGTATTAGTTATATTGTTTACAAAAAAATTTCTATCAATTTATTAATCTATCCCGTTTTATTGTTTTACCTATTTAGGTGTTTCAAAGTGCTCAATCAATACAGGTGGATGGGTTTAAGCACCTAGAATAGAGGCAAAAAAACAACAATCAGTACACCTTGGCGATTTTGAACTTTACCAAACTATACTACAACCACTACTCATCTCATTCACCACTTAATCACGTTTAAGAATCCTTTCGTGCAATGACCCATATTAGAGGTTAAGCTAGAAATCATATTAGAATTACTTCACTACTCTTTGCCATTTTTATTGGTAAATTGACATGCAACTTTACTTGCTTTTAAACCTCAATTTGACAGCAAAATAAATTTTAACTCAATAGTTGAAATAAAGGCAAAAAAAAGAAGAAAAAAAAGTGGCAAAAATACTTGGGAATTTGTTCTGCATTTATATTAGTAGCAAGTTAATTTAAGGCTTATAAGTAATGTTATAGAACATACCAATATGACACTTTACCATGATAGAATTGAATTTGTGTTGCATACAATATTGGTGTCAATCATTTCTGTAGTGGAGGTATACATTTAGATTCATGTAGTTCATTCGGTTTTGTATATCATAAGATTGTTACCTGAGGTAATATTATAAGATTTCTTGCTAGGGTTTGAGGATTTACTAATTTCATATGATAAGAGAGTTTCTTTGAACTTCATGTAATACTTTGGTTGGTTTTAGTTGATGTATGACAGGTGGAAGTTATTATTCGCCATAATCAATTTTCAAACCCACTAGAGAATTTGATCTCTACAAAGAAACTGTTGTGCAGTTAACTTACTTTGATTGACTTTGCGGTAAACAAGAGCACCATGTTAAGATTAAGTTTTTGATGAAGCCGTGTAGAAGTTTCTTATGCATTAATTGGTTCTCTAACTTTACATAGATTTTGAGGTTTAGATCAACGATGGCGTTGTGTACTTGGTGGCGGGAATGTTCTCAGATGCATAGAAGAGATGGTTTGTAAAGTGATGAAACAACTTAAGATCAATTAGAGGTAAAGCTAAATCATTGATCTTTATTTAGAGTTTGTCCATTACATGCTACATTGATTGCTTAAATTAGGTTCGAATTGATGTAACTTTTATATATTTTTTTATTTTAAACATGTATTTCTTTTACTTTAAAACTTAATTGTTTTGTTTCCTTTCAAACATTTTCCATAAATATATTTTTCAAACATTTTCCATAAATATAATGCAATGGATTTATGATTGTTACTATGATATTCTATTTATTTAACATTTTTCTTAAACTTCAGCCGTGCGATGCACGGGTCTCAAAGACTAGTAATGTTATATAACTAAAGTAAATGATAAGTCAAATACGATAAATTGCCTTTAATACACATATTCGAGTATCGCGTTACAAACTGTCACTATCACAGCATCGAGTGGGTTTCCGACTAGTATATTTGTGTGTGTGTATAAGGTTTGGAACAAATGATAACCCATAGAAATTGAGATAACTAAATAACTCAAAAACCATCATCTTTTTTTAGAAGTTGCATCCCTTCACCTTTTGCAGGAATGGTAATGACATTTTATCAACCAAAAAGAACCACCCCCATTTTTAAAATGTTATAACTTTTTTATTCCTTGTTTTTTTTATAAAAGTTATACCATTACATCCGTCACATTTTTATCTTTAATTCCGTTATAGTCTTGAAATTTATTAAACCTTTTTTCCCAAAAAGTCCGAGTTAACATCAGTGTTAAAAACACTAGCATTTCTGTTAAAAAAGTTGTTGTTATTAACACTAATGTTAGAATCACTATCGTTAATGCTAGCGGAGGTCACATTGACGTTAACCCGGATGCCTGGAAAACTTTTATAAAAAATCGTCAAGACTATACCGTAATTAAAGATAAAAATAATGTGACGAGTCTAATGGTATAATTTTATAAAGAACCGACAAAGGATAAAAAAGTTACAGACATTTCAAATGGAGCGAACATTTTCTTTTGTTGGATAAAATGTCTCTTTTGCCTTTTATATTTAAAAAATAGAAGGGTGACACACGACATTAGTCATTTGGTGCACCTGCTTTTAATCAATCACTAAATTTTGGCTATTTAGTTATCTCAATTTCTATGGATTAGTATTTGTGTCAACCCCTAACCCCTATATGTATATGTATGTATATATTTAGAGTAACCACCCAAAGCTAGTGAGATATTGAGTTAAGTAGTACTTTCAAGATTGAAATAGTAGATAGGTACACAAACCTCAATGAACCAGAAAGGCATGTGAATATGCCAGAGCACCACCCGCATCTCAAATGGCTTTACATGGTGAGTGGAACCCTACCCATGCCTTTGTATTTTGTAATATTTGGAAAAGTACAAGTTGAGGGGATGATGGTGTTGGTTGTAGGGATTCACATGACTTCTAAGTCAAGTTTGAGCTTCACCATGTCTCAAATACTTTAAGCTTGGACCCATAGATCCATTAGCAATCAAGGCACCACATCAAAATACGCCACCAACCTAACATGATATTCCGTGAGTCTGGGTTCACAGACAACTGGCACGTTTGGCTAAACATGTCATGTTTCAGTTAAACAGATGGGTTTATGGGTTGACTGGTTAATTTAACTTGTCACTTCATGTATGGTAAGATGATACAAACTACGTAATTACACAATACCTCTTCTATTCACAACCGAGTGTGTGATTTGTCTAAGGTGTTACGCTCGAGTAGGACTCGAACTCTATAAAAACTCAACTTGAACGAGATCGATTCATTTGATATAATCTTGACTTGTTTACGGTCCTAATCGACATGAATTATTGTTTATAACTTGTTCTATGTTAATTCGGAATTAATATACGAGTACCCTATAAGGTCATAATATTGTACTAATAATGATTATTAACTAATTTGAAAGTAATTAGATAAGTTAATAGTCATCCACTTTAGTTATCTATCTTGAAAGTTAAACTCTTTTAGCCTCATGCTTGGCTATTCGATATTTCTATTAAGCAATTTTAAATCACCTCAACTAGAGGTGTACAAAACCGGGTTTTTTCCAAACCGGTTCGGGTTGTAAATTGAAACCGGTTTGGTCAACTTTGGTCAGAACCGGTTTGGTCAAAATCGGTTCGGGTTACAAACCAGTTTGAAGCAACAAGACCTCAAACCTATAGAACTGAATCAGTTCAGTTTGAAACCGGTTTGGGTGAACCGGTTTGTAAAAAAAACCGGTTTTTATTTTAATTCTCTTAAATAATCAATTAAACAAAATTTAAGGCTTAATATAAGAGAAAAAAATGGCTAAAAATGCATTAATAAAATTCCAAAGCTTAAAATTCTAAAGCTTGAACACCAAAGGCAGGCTACAAGTATTAGTAGAACTAAAAATGTAATACTTTTATTTGTAACGGACTGAGTTCTGCTAGTAAAAAGAAATTTTCTTTCTAACGTATATAAAATGTTCAATGGCTAATTCAATTATTTACAATGTAATTAAAAGTTGACATTGTCACTCAAGCCTAATTGAGAAATCTTCTTTAAAATGCAACGGCTATTTCAATTAAGATCCATCTAATTACGGCTAATAGCATTTAAGAGATTAATGGTTAACTGAAATTAGAAAAAGGAGATGGGTTCTAAAGCGGTTTCAAACCGGTTTCTACACTGGTTCCAAACCGGTTTTTAAACCGGTTCCAAATTGGTTTCAAAGACAACCGGTTTAGAACCGGTTCGCTAGATGAGAATGTCAAATCGATGTGGAACCGCCAGTTTATACTCGAACCGAACCGGTTTTCTTAAAACCGGTTTTTATCCCGAACCGGTTTCGGTTTTTATACCGGTTCGGTTTGCAAACCGATTTTTTTGTACACCTCTAACCTCAACGTCTAAATTAAACGGTTTTCTTTTCTTTACATAAAGTTTCAACGATATCAATTTTTATATAAAGTTTTGAAAACGTTAATTATGATGCGGTTTAATGAGTTTCTTTTGTCTTTAACTAATCTCTCAGAATGTTAAAGTGACTTGAATTCTATTAAATTAAAAGTTCAGTCGTGTTTTAACCGTAAAACGTTGAGACGTACATAATACTTTATTGTTCTTTTTTATTCTTTTTAATTAAGTATAATAAATAGAAGTAAATAAAAAATGAATACTTGCACTTTCCTTTTGATTTCTTTTCTTAAACTTCATTAATTTTACGGATATTATACTTTCAAATTTTTGTGGAAGGTTTCAAATATTATAAATCCCGCCATGTAATGTGTGGGTTAACTTAAAGATTCAAGGTTAGACATGTGGCGGGGACAATCTTTCAACTTTGAAAGGGTAGCTTGGTTGAAGATCCAGGGAGTACCACCGGAATTGTGGAGCAACAAGTTGTTTGACGATATAGGGAAACTTGTGGGTCCGATTTGCCAGCCTTCGGAGGCCAACTTGGAGAACAGGGATCTTTCCGCTGACTATCTGGGGGTCATCGTGTCTTCTCAATCGGAGATTAAAGAGACCTGCGCTGTAAGTTGGAAGGGCAAGAAATTCCGGGTGGCAATCAGCGAAGTGTGTGAAGATTGGAGACCGGATTTTGTAGCCGTTTCGTCGTCAACTGAAAAAAACTTCCGGGCAAATTCTTCGGAGATGGTGTCGTCGGAATTGGGGGATTCGAAGGAGGTGCATGGGGGTAACGAGGAGACGGTGCATGGGGGTAACGAGGAGACGGTGCATGGGAATATGGAGGGAGTTCTTGAAAATTCCAACTGTGTTGGTGCAATAGGAATTGGGGGTGCTGTACACGAGGACGGCGAGGGATCTTTGGCGGCTCACGTGGGTTCTATCCACGAGATTGGGGAAAACTCTAGGGCGGCTGATTTATCTTGTGGGAAGGTAGGGGCAGGTGGCGTGCTTGGGCCTGATCTTACGCAAGGTGGGCCAACGATTAAAGAGGCTGGGCCGATCATGGGTGTTGGGCCGTTTCAAATGGGTTCTGAATTAAAAAAGGTAGGAGGAAATGTGGGCCTGGATTCCAGAAAACGTGCTAGGTCAAAATCGGGAAGTCCTGCTATGGGGACTCGTGTAAGAAGACTTTTTAGGGACTCAAGAAAGAGGAAAGGGGAAAGTAGAAAGAATTCCTCTATACCCGACGCATCGGTGAACGACGCACCAAGGTCGATTGCGGATCAGATGTTTCCGGGGGATGATGTCTCGAGATCTCAGGAGATTGTGGAAGAAACTCAGGGGGTAAGAGGAGAAGGTACAAGCGGGACTAAAGAAGTAGCAACCAACAAGTGTATGGAAGAGGAAGTTAGCAAGACGTTGGAAGTGGCCAAAGCTGTGGGTCTGAAGGTTAGGGACGAAGAGGACGAGGTTAGAAGATTGGTCGTTGAGGAGATGGAGACGGACGTGTGTTAATGGAGCTCCTATGCCTTAATATCAGGGGGTTGGGGGACCCGGGGAAACGTGATTGGATTAAGCAATTGAGAAGGGTGAACAAAGCTACTGTTATTTGCCTTCAAGAAACAAGGTGTAGTAATAGTGCTTTTTTGAATTTTCAATCTGTCTGGGGAAGGAATAGGTGTCAGGTTGAATGGGTTGACTCTATGGGACGCTCTGGTGGGCTTATTTCTGCTTGGGATCCCTCAGTTTTCCAACTGAGGTCGGTTCATAAGGATAGGAATGTGCTGGTGGTGTCGGGATGGTTGGTGAACGCTCAGATTCTTGTCAACATTGCCAATGTGTATGCTCCACAAGACCAAAGAAGTAAAGTGGACCTGTGGAATTTGCTCACGGACTTGAGGGATACTCTTCAGGGTTGGTGGGTTATGGCCGGTGATTTTAACGAAGTTCGGTGCGCTGAGGAACGTTTTAACTCTGACTTCAACCCATCTGGAGCTGCGAATTTCAACGAATTTATCCACAATGCTCGCTTGGAGGAGTATCCGATGGGCGGGAATAAGTTTACGTGTTCGTCTGGTGGTGGAACGAAATTTAGCAAAATTGATCATATCTTAGTTTGCTCCCAGTTCCTGCAGAGGTGGCCTGATGCAACGCTTGTGGCGTTACCACGCTTTTTATCGGATCATTGCCCTCTCCTTCTTAAAACTTCTTCTCCCGATTACGGCCCCACTCCGTTCCGTTTCTTTTCAGGTTGGCTGACTCACCCGGATCTGGAGAGGGTGGTCTCCGAGGCGGCTAACCAAAGCACTGAGGGGGGGCGAAGAGACTACTGTCTTGCGGCAAAACTTAGACGGGTTAAAGTGGCGGTTAAGTCATGGCAACAGATGGAAAGGGACAAGGAAAATGAAGTGATGAATAAGCTTCTTGAGGAATGTCAAAATTTTGAGTTAGCTGCTGAATCAAGATCTCTTGATCAACATGAGGTGGACAGATGGGCCGAAGTTAAAAGAGATGTGCTATTAGTAAATAAAAGGAGACTTGAAGATCTTAAACAGAAAGCCCGTGTTCGATGGGCCTTGGAGGGGGACGAGAATACGTCGTTTTTCCATGGGATAATTAAATCTAACATTGCCAATAATAGAATCAATGGTTTGTTTGTTAATGGCAGGTGGTGTGACAAGCCCGAGGAGCTTAAAGAAAATGCTTGGAAGTTTTTTAAAGATCACTTCCAGGAACCACTTCGGTGCAGACCAGTCTTTGATTTGGAGGGCATCAAGAGGTTGTCTGATGGCGGGTCTGGCATGCTTGTCGAGCACTTTTCGAGGGCCGAAATTAAGGAAGCCGTTTGGTCTTGTGGTAGCAACAAAGCCCCGGGACCGGACGGTTTTAATTTTGCTTTTTTAAAGAAATTTTGGAGCTTGTTCGAGGAAGATTTTGTTGGTGTGTTGAATGGTTTCTACGAGGATGGACGTATTAGCCCGGGGTGTGGCTCATCTTTTATTCATTTAATTCCAAAATTGGCCGACCCGCAATCGTTTGCGGATTTTCGCCCTATAAGTCTGGTGGGATGTATCGTCAAGGTGATATCCAAAGTTCTCGCAAACAGGCTGAAAAAAGTGATCGGAGAAGTGGTTTCCGAAAATCAAATGGCTTTTGTGTGTGGTAGAAATATTTTGGATGGCCCGCTAGTGGTAAATGAGATCATTTCTTGGCTCAAAAGATCGAAAAAGAAAGGGATGTTATTTAAGATTGATTTCCAGAAGGCTTACGATTCAGTAAACTGGGGTTTTTTGGACTCTATATTGCTTCATATGGGGTTCCCAGAGAGGTGGAGGGGCTGGGTTCAAGGGCTGCTTCGGGCCACTAGGGCATCCGTCCTAATCAACGGCTCACCATCTAAAGAGTTCAACTGTTATCGGGGTTTGAGGCAAGGTGATCCGATCGCTCCGTTTCTCTTTCTAACTGTCATGGAAGGTTTTAATTTAATGATAGAAAGGGCTGTTTTGTCGGGGGTTTTTAAAGGGGTACAACTTCCGGGATCGGATTTTATAATCTCTCATGTTCTGTTCGCCGATGATGCGCTCCTTATTGGTGAATGGTGCAAGGATAATGTGCTGAACATTAAAAGGTTGTTGCGGGTGTTCCAGGTTGCAACGGGTATGAAAGTTAATCTTTTTAAAAGCACCCTTTTTGATGTTAATGTGGACCTGGATGAAGGCAATGAAGCGGCTGGGTTGTTAAAATGCAAAAAAGGGGAATTGCCTTTTGTTCACCTAGGCATCATGATTGGTGCCAATATGAACAGACTAAGTTCATGGCAACCGGTCATTAACGTCTTTGAGAAACGCTTGTCGGGTTGGAAGGCGGAGTCCCTATCGATCGGGGGAAGGCTTACGTTGTTAAAATCGGTTATGGAGAGTATCCCGACCTACTACATGTCTCTTTTTAAGGCTCCGCGCAAGGTGGTCGAGAAACTTGAAAGCCTTAGACGTCTTTTCTTTTGGGGTGGTTCAAGAGACAAATCAAAAATTAATTGGGTAAGTTGGGACAAGATAACAAAACCAAAGGCTGTTGGTGGGTTGGGGCTTGACCCGCTTGCCGAAATAAACATGTGTCTCCTTGCGAAGTGGTGGGTGCGGTTCCGTCTTGAACCGGAAAGCCTATGGAGGAAAGTTATTGTTGCGATTCACGGAGTGCCCACGGGTGACCTGCCTGTTCCATGCAAGATCACGTCCTTTGGGGTGTGGAGGAACCTTGCTCGGATCAACACGCTTTTTTCCGATTACAACGTAAACTTGGTGGATGTTTTAAATGGTTCGTATGAACCGTTTTCGGTTGCTGGCCTCAAAAGTCTGATGCGTAGAAACATTAGTCCTCCAAGTATGGTGATTGATTGGAACAAGATGGTTCCCTTAAAAGTTAATATTTTTGTTTGGAGGGCACATCTTGGGAGGATTGCAACTTTTGATTGCCTAAGAAAAAGAAATGTTGTGCTTGGGTCTGTCTTGTGTCCTCTTTGCAGAAATGAGGAAGAGTCCGTGGAACATCTCCTGATTTCTTGCGAGTTCACGGCTTATGTCTGGAGTATTATTTCGGGATGGTGCAACATACCTCAGATTTATGCTTTTTCGATTGAAGATTTGCTCAGTTTTTGCAGCTCTTCAAGTGTTGAAAGGAGAAAGAAGGATGCTGTCCAGGCTGTGATTTATGTCACCATTTGGTCTATTTGGAAAGTCAGAAACGAGGTGGTGTTTAATCAAAAGCTTCCGTCTGTGGCTGGTATTGTTAAGGAGATTAAAAGCTATTGCTTGCTTTGGCTAAGCAGCAGATCGAGCATGGAGTTAAAGGAGGGATACAAGCTGTTGAAATGATGTAATTTTTGTTTTTTCTTGGTTTTTTGGTTTGCTGGGGCCCTGGTTCAGCTCCTGGCTGATTACTCCTTCTTGTATCCCTTTTGTGGTGTTTAATAAATGTTGTTCAAAAAAAAAACTTAAAGATGCCTAAAATACTTTGAAAACAGTTTTCTGTCGAAAATAAAATATGCAGATGCATCGTATCTTGTAACTTAAATTAGTTATTAGTAAAATATAAAAAAAATATATATTTGATAATATCAATGATTTTCTTGGGCCGTTCAAGAAAAAAATATCTTTTTGGAAAATCCCGAATATGAGTCCTAAGGTTAATTAAGGTTAATAAGGTTAATAGTAATACCATCAAGTCACCAAACCACTTTTATGCTATATTTGCATCATACCATTACATCAAACTCTTCATAGTTTTCACTAGTTGTACCTTCTTATTTGCTCTATTTCATTACTTGTTTATCATATTCTTTGAATGTTCCTTTAACACATAAATCGCATTCTTTATACAAATATTAGATATTAAACATATGTTTACTCACCAACAACTTTAGTAGTTGACACTTTATCTTATACATGTTGCAGAAAATCATGTTTAAGCAAGTTTGTGATCACTATAGGATGCTAGACCTAGTTAAAAGACGCTTAAATTACAGTACTTATGTTGGTTATGTTTTGTCTGTTTCCTGTTTGTAAAATATTTCAATAAATGAATAAGAAGGCATATTTAAGTATATCTCAACTTTAATTTAGTTGTCATGAGCATCTGGACAGTCATCATGCCCCGAAATGTTCCACAGTCGGTTGGGGTGTGACACATGACATCGCCTTCTCTACACCCTTCCCTTTCTTTTTTCTCTTTTTCTTTCTCCTTTCTGTAGTGGGTTTTCCTCACACTCCAGCCCATGTCTTCTGTTAATATGTCATTGCCGTGATGATCTTCACCATAGTGAGCGGGTAAACCATTACGCACAACCTAAGGTTCGATAGTGTTGTATGGTTGTACCTAAAATGTTAGGCATTTAAGATACTTTTCTAGCAGAGTTACAATAAGGCTTGTAGCTCTCAATGAAATGCATGGTGTAAATAGTGATGTCTTTCCTCTAGATGTCGAGGTTTCAAATTCTATGGTAGACAATGATGTAGATTTAAAAGTAGGATTAGATGATATGTGTATGTGTGTGGTTCTTTTTTTCTCTCGTAATAGTTGTTAAAATAAGAAATGAAAGAGTGATTGAGGGAATCATGGGATCTGATCATTGTCATCACTTCCCTTCCATGTTGGTATTTTTGACCCTCCAATACAGCCTGTATAATAGCTGTATGGTTGCCTTCTTTAGCTTGTTATGACCCTATAAATAGGGTGTTGTAGGATGGATGTAAATACACAAAAAATCAATACAAACCATTTCTCTGTTTTTCATTCTTGAATTCCCTCGATAAGATGGTATCAGAGCAGGCTTGGTTCTAGGACCAGCTTACTCATCATCTACCCATTTCAAGCCATAAATTCCAACATAAACCTTGGTCACCATGTCCGATGGCGACACTCTGAACCTTGATCTTACCACACAAATAGCCAATCTCTTGAAAAATGGTATAAACTCCCAATCCAGCAATCCAAAACTCTCAGATAATCTACAAATAAACCTCAAGCTAAATAGCCAGAATTATGCATTATGGACCCGTATGATTCGGGTCGCTATAGGTGGAAAAGCCAAACACCTATTAAACCACCTCACAGAAAATCCACCCGAAACAGCAGACGAGAAGTATGAGCAATGGGAACAAGACGACTTAGTCGTGTTCTCATGGCTCATCCAAAATATCGAACCAGAAATTGCAAGTAACCTCACCGAGTACCCAACGACCAAAAGCCTATGGAATGCATTGGTGGTTACCTATAGCAGTGGAAGGGACAAGCTACAAACATTTAACCTTCATGTGAAGGCTAATGAAATCAAACAGAACGAGGCACCGTTAGAGAAATTCTGGATTACACTTCAAGGGATTTGGGGAGAAATCGACCGGATTGATCCTAACCCCATGAAGTGTCCAGAAGATATCAAAGCATACTCAAAAATCAGGTCAGATCAAAAGTTATTCCAATTTCTTAATGCTTTAAATCACAGGTATGACCACATCAAAAGAGAAATACTTCGATTGGATCCTCTTCCGACGGCTAGGGCTGTTCAAAAAGTTCGAAACTCGAAACTCGTTCGAACTCGCTCGAAAAATATTCGGAAAATGCTCGTTCGATTGTCGCTCGCTTTAAAAACGAACCGAGCGGCTCGGTTCGATTTGTAAAACGAACCAAGTATGAGCATAGGTGCGCTCGCTCGATGCTCGCTCGAATTTATATATATATATATATGTAGTTATTTATTTTATATATTTTTATTATTTATTTTATCAATTTTAATTTTGTTATGTAAGGAATTAGGATTGGAGTTAAGATTTTCCATTATTCCAAAAATTCTTTGCACTTAATATTTGACTTTGGATGTAAGTTTAATATGTTAGTTTATCATCTTTGTAGCTTCCATTCTTTCTAGCCTCCTCCATTGTCATTGTTTTTATTAATCTTTGTATAATTCTTTCTTATATAGAATGTCTTTTCACAAAGAATCCAATGGTATCGAGACTTCTCATGTTGAATTAAGTGATGGAGAGAGTTTTGAGTTAGTTGATGAAGTAAAAAATGAGGAAAACGTAAGTAAAGATGTTGATGCAACTAGAAAGGGAAAACGAAAGAATAGTTCTGAAGCACATCCAAATTTTGTAGACATCGAGGACATGTACAAAGGGAAAATGGTAAAAAAAGAAAGAGTGCATTCATTATAATTATATCAGTTCATATTAGTGTTAGTTGGTCTAATAAAATACAAACAAGACTAGTGTGTTAGTTATTGGACAAAATGTGTTAAAATTGGAAACATGGATGAAGGTGTTATGTCAGATCACCACCCACGTCACTTTCCTTTTTGTTCTGCGACGCTCGAAATTTGCTCGGTGATCGCTCGAAAAATACTCGGATCGAAAGTCGCTCGTTCGATTTTGGATCGGTTGAAAAAATGCTCGGTTCGGTTCGGTTCGGTTTGTAAACGAACCAAACACGAGCAAAGGTCCGTTCGGTTCGGTTCGGATCGTGAACAGCCCTACCGACGG
>JBCNJP010012361.1:0-13928 GCA_039602395.1 Deinandra increscens subsp. villosa
CAAGTTATCAATTTCACATATAAATGTTACAAGATAACTGCTAACAATTTTCATCTCATTTCTAGGAAGTTGGGTCGACTAAAAAGAATGATTAGAAACAAAGGGAAGATTGAAGGTTCCATCGTCCAGTCTAACCTTGTGGATGAACTTTCTAACTATTGTTCTTTGTATCTTGAGCCGACAATTCGTGGACCACGCAATTTTTCCCCCGGCATTCCATGTTCTTCAAGTACTGATCTTCGTTTAAGTATATTCAAACATCCTTCTCGAAGATTATATGAAAAGGGTGGAGTGGACAAAGTTCTTTCACAAAAGGACAGAGATAAGGCTCATATTTATATATTGCTTAACTGTGAAGAGCTACTAGATTCTGTTGGGTTATTTGATAAAGAGTTAAGAGATTTATTCCCAAGCTATGACGAAGCAACCCTTGATAAAATGAAAGAGGATGAGTTTGCTAAGTGGTTGCTCATGCATGTAAGCATTCTAACAAACATTTTATTATTTTACTATTATAACATTATGAACATAATAACACGGTTTTATGAATATAGGTTATGAATGTTCCAAATAAGGAACATCTGCGAGGCCTGGCCCAAGGGCCTCTTACTTATGTAAAGTCACACAAGGGTTACTTTGTCAATGGTTACAGGTTTCACACACGAACCGCTTATGATGGGCGAGTTACACAAAATAGTGGTGTGTGTGTCAAAGGGGCTACGTATAACGAAAATGAAAACGACTACTATGGATTATTAGATGAGATCTTAGAGTTGGAGTATCATAGCACCGTAGGTCGTTGTGTGGTTGTTTTGTTTAGATGCACTTGGTTTGATCCTGTAAGGGGGGTAAGAGTAGACCCCAAAACTAATATGGTTGATGTTAAGCCCACGGCAATAGGATGCGTTGACGACCCCTTTATCTTAGCATCACAAGCACAACAAGTGTATTATACATCATATCCTTCAAAGGCAAAGGAACTAAAAGGCTGGTTAGCTGTTGTAAAGACGACCCCAAGGGGTGTTTATGAACTCGCCCAAGATGTTATTGAAGTTGAGGATGATGGTAATGCGGAAAAGGACAATTTCTATCAAGAAACTGAGAGGATAGAATGCACGATAACAGATGATCTACACCACCCCATTTCTTTTGTACATGAGGATGGAAGTTTAGAAGAAGTAGAGGAAGGGGATTTTTACAATAGTGATGAAGAAGTTGATAGAAATGATGAAGATTCTGAAGATGAAGAATCGGAGTGACCGGTTTTTATTTTGTTATAATACATTTATGGATCTTAGTTACATGTTTTATGCACATAGGTTACATGTTTTATGCATCTGGGGTACACTATTTATGATTACATGCTTTTAATGAACTTTATAATTATTTTTTCACCGAATATATTTCATGTTAATGAATTTACAATGAACTATAATTTCAACTATTTATGGTTTTTATTTGTTGTAGATATCATGGCACGTACTAGGGGTGCATGTAGTAGTATTCAATATAGTGGTCGAGGTGTTAGTCAAGGTAGTGATAGAGGTGGTGGTCGAGGTGTTAGTCAAGATAGTGATAGAGGTGGTGGTCGAGGTGTTAGTCAAGGTAGTAATAGAGGTGGTGGTCGTGGTGTTAGTCAAGGTAGTGATAGAGGTGGTGGTCAAGGTTTTAGGCGAGGTTTAGGGCATACCATTTATCAAGCTGGTGAGCAAGTTCTTGGGCGAGGTAGTGGTCTATTTATCAGTCAAGGTAGTGGTCAAACTGGTGATCAAGATCCTAGGCGAGGTAGTGGTATAGGTAATAGTACTACTGTTAGACTGGAGTCAGATACATATGATGATGCCATTGAGGGTAGTGATGATGATATTGATGATGATGAGTCTACTCTTCATGTTGCTACTAAAAGGCGGGGGGAGGCTTCCCAAGTCCAAGTACCTGAACCAATGAATCGTGATTGGATTTGGATTAAAGATGGGGAGTAAGTACATATTTTTATATATATATTAATATAATATAGATAATTTATATACATAAAAGATTGTTACTAACATAGTTTTGCATTTATTTCTTTCATTTTTTAGATTCAACAATCAAGGGACATCTACCCGAATTATTGGGGTAAGCTTAAAGGCTATGTGGAACGGTCCATGGGATAGTTGGAGAGATGTTTCTAATGAGGATAAAAAGCGGTTATGGGAGCGTTTTAAGGTGTGTGTACCTAGAAAATTTTATATAATTTATTGAACTATTTTGTATATTTATTAAAAGTTTTTTATAGTCTTATTATCAATGGGACAAGAAGTGGGATACACAAATTTATAGTTGTTGGGAGAAATGCATTGCTGGTAAATTTCCTAGTTTATTAAAGACAGTACGGAATCATGCAAAAGCAACAGCAAGAAGTAAAGGTCTTGAAGTTAATGATGACATGTCTGTTCTTATCGAATTTAAACCACCATGGATAAGAAGCCAGATATGGAAAGAAATGGTAGATCTTTGGAATTCACCAAAATGGAAAGAAAAGTCAAAAAGAAATAAAGATATTAGAACTAAATCATGCGGGAGCAAACATACACTTGGATCTCAATCCTATGTCACTGCAAAAAGAAAAGCGGTAAATTATGTTAATCATTCTCTTTTCATATATATAACATGGTAATATTTCCTTTTTACTAACTTCTAAATTCTATCTTTATAGGCTGAGAGAATCGGGCGTGACCTGTTACCTCATGAGATGTGGAAGCAAGCACATTGCAGAAAAGGAAGCAGGCCGTTGGATAAAGTTCTTTTGCTAGAAGGGAACGTTGATCTAGAAGGGAACGTTGAAGGACAAAATCTGATGTGGGATAGCGATAGGGCAAAGGAGACTTGGGTAAGTTCAATTTAGTAAATCTGAACAAAATCAATACACAAAGTTTATTACAACAATGTATAAATAATGTAATTACTTGTAATTACAATAGGATAAATACGCTGGATATATTGTTGAGAAGTACGGTGATTATAGCAATAGATATGATGAAGAGTTATGGGAGCAAGCTAGTGAGGACAACAATAAAGGAAAACTCTATGGGTTAAGCAATGCTAGTGACCCGTCTATACAAGGCAGACAAGACCCCGAGGTATGTTTATTATTTTTTTCACCGTTCTTTTAACGTTCTATGATTAGTTAAGTAGCTATGATTAGTTAAGTAGCTCATCGTCTTCATTTAAGCTTTAGTTAACCATCATCTTGATCACTTGAATGGTAGTATCGAAAGATTGAAAAACACAATGTTTGAGTATCGAAAGATTGAAAAACAGTTTGACTTTGTTGCAAATGTGTAGCAAAACTAGAGAAAGTTGCTACACATTTGCTACACATTCCAAAAATTTTAGTTTATTTTTTCTTTTTTCAAGGCTTAAACGTTATTTTTTTTGTTTTATCTTTTCGATAACTTCACTATATGTCTAATATTATAATTTAAAAGTGTTTAAACATTCAAAAAACATACAAACATATATGTCCATCTTTACACATGTATATCGAACATATAAAAGACTGTAATACGAACGGTGCACACAAATATACATAAGTGTACTATATGTATAATTTTGTGTATTCAAATATATTGAGGTTTAATGAAGTTATATAAAATGTGGAATGAAAAACACAACGTTTGAGTATCGAAAGATTGAAAAACAGTTTGACTTTGTTGCAAATGTGTAGCAAAACTAGAGAAAGTTGCTACACATTTGCTACACATTCCAAAAATTTTAGTTTATTTTTTCTTTTTTCAAGGCTTAAACGTTATTTTTTTTGTTTTATCTTTTCGATAACTTCACTATATGTCTAATATTATAATTTAAAAGTGTTTAAACATTCAAAAAACATACAAACATATATGTCCATCTTTACACATGTATATCGAACATATAAAAGACTGTAATACGAACGGTGCACACAAATATACATAAGTGTACTATATGTATAATTTTGTGTATTCAAATATATTGAGGTTTAATGAAGTTATATAAAATGTGGAATGAAAAACACAACGTTTGAGTATCGAAAGATTGAAAAACAGTTTGACTTTGTTGCAAATGTGTAGCAAAACTAGAGAAAGTTGCTACACATTTGCTACACATTCCAAAAATTTTAGTTTATTTTTTCTTTTTTCAAGGCTTAAACGTTATTTTTTTTGTTTTATCTTTTCGATAACTTCACTATATGTCTAATATTATAATTTAAAAGTGTTTAAACATTCAAAAAACATACAAACATATATGTCCATCTTTACACATGTATATCGAACATATAAAAGACTGTAATACGAACGGTGCACACAAATATACATAAGTGTACTATATGTATAATTTTGTGTAATGAAATCTATTGAGGTTTAATGAAGTTATATAAAATATGGAATGAAAAACACAACGTTTGAGTATCGAAAGATTGAAAAACAGTTTGACTTTGTTGCAAATGTGTAGCAAAACTAGAGAAAGTTGCTACACATTTGCTACACATTCCAAAAATTTTAGTTTATTTTTTCTTTTTTCAAGGCTTAAACGTTATTTTTTTTGTTTTATCTTTTCGATAACTTCACTATATGTCTAATATTATAATTTAAAAGTGTTTAAACATTCAAAAAACATACAAACATATATGTCCATCTTTACACATGTATATCGAACATATAAAAGACTGTAATACGAACGGTGCACACAAATATACATAAGTGTACTATATGTATAATTTTGTGTAATGAAATCTATTGAGGTTTAATGAAGTTATATAAAATATGGAATGAAAAACACAACGTTTGAGTATCGAAAGATTGAAAAACAGTTTGACTTTGTTGCAAATGTGTAGCAAAACTAGAGAAAGTTGCTACACATTTGCTACACATTCCAAAAATTTTAGTTTATTTTTTCTTTTTTCAAGGCTTAAACGTTATTTTTTTTGTTTTATCTTTTCGATAACTTCACTATATGTCTAATATTATAATTTAAAAGTGTTTAAACATTCAAAAAACATACAAACATATATGTCCATCTTTACACATGTATATCGAACATATAAAAGACTGTAATACGAACGGTGCACACAAATATACATAAGTGTACTATATGTATAATTTTGTGTATTCAAATATATTGAGGTTTAATGAAGTTATATAAAATGTGGAATGAAAAACACAACGTTTGAGTATCGAAAGATTGAAAAACAGTTTGACTTTGTTGCAAATGTGTAGCAAAACTAGAGAAAGTTGCTACACATTTGCTACACATTCCAAAAATTTTAGTTTATTTTTTCTTTTTTCAAGGCTTAAACGTTATTTTTTTTGTTTTATCTTTTCGATAACTTCACTATATGTCTAATATTATAATTTAAAAGTGTTTAAACATTCAAAAAACATACAAACATATATGTCCATCTTTACACATGTATATCGAACATATAAAAGACTGTAATACGAACGGTGCACACAAATATACATAAGTGTACTATAGGTATAATTTTGTGTAATGAAATCTATTGAGGTTTAATGAAGTTATATGAAATATGGAATGAAAAAAAACAACGTTTGAGTATCGAAAGATTGAAAAACAGTTTGACTTTGTTGCAAATGTGTAGGAAAACTAGAAAAAGTAGCTACACATTTGCTACACATTTGTCACACCCCCAAATTAACCACTAACGGAGTTTATACCGTTAAGGGGTGCGGCTAGACCAGGATCCACAACCATTAGTTACAAATACTAAATGAATCAGAGTTAGTTCAAAAACCAGTTATAAAGTAAAGTCTCAAATACAAACGCAGCGGAATAAGTATTGTCTTTAGCACTAACCACGTGCTTTACATAAACATTGTATTAAATTCCCAATTTAGTTTAATAAGAAATAAAATTTGTCTTCACGTGCCATGCCAACCTGCTCCGGATATACTCCTCAGCGATCTGCAAAAGTTTAAACCACGCAAGTGTCAACCTAACGGTTGGTGAGTTCACAGTGGGCTTGTCATGCATTGGCCCGGTCTCATAATCATAATTTGTATCAAGGTATACTTACATAGTATTCGTTTGTGAAAAGCAATGCTAAATGTTATGTCTTAGTTTATAAAGGAATTGTCCGTGACCTACGTCATCGGGTATGAACTAGTTTTGTAAAGTTAAAGTGCTCAACCGATATCGCGGGTAGCTAATCCGTTGTTCCATGCACTAAGGAAGTTTGCACCAAAGCTGACTACAATTTATTGTAGTGGCCGTGCCATCTAGTACTGCTGACCTATGTCATCGCGAATTTGCCTCCCCCGTGTCCTCTCGGGATCACGGTCAGAATAGGCTGATATTGTACCTCCGTGCACTCCCCGTGCCACGGGGCGGAGTTTGTCAAACTCCAGTAGATCTACCCAACATCCCCTCGCTTTACAATTAATGGTACAATTTAGTTGAGGACTTTT
This sequence comes from Deinandra increscens subsp. villosa, assembly GCA_039602395.1. NCBI lineage: Eukaryota > Viridiplantae > Streptophyta > Magnoliopsida > Asterales > Asteraceae > Deinandra > Deinandra increscens. Next base: position 6,447 of record JBCNJP010012361.1, read on the forward strand.
AAGTTTTCAAGGCATCCTTAGAAATCATGTGATATCATGTGGTTTAGACTTTAACCTACACTAGCCATATTAAAAGGGTTTACTGGATTCTCATGAATCCCAAAAGTGTTTTCAGTTTCGTTTCAGAAATAGTTGTTTAAGTAATTCACAAGTGCTTCCCATAAAGCACTTCAAGTTCATCAAGTGGGTGCCGAGCACTCCAAGTTTTCATGTTTATCAGGGAGGTGCCTAGCACTCTCGAGTTTGTCAGCATTGTTTTACTTTTAGTTATTCGGTGTGACCCAAACGGGTTCACGGTAATCGGGTTAGTGACACTCACCTTTGGTTGCACTGCTACACTTGCTAATAATCCAAGTATTGCTTATCGAAGACCTATGAACACGTTTAGGTCTTAAGTATTAGTTTTGTGTCTAATCTTTACTTAACGTCACTATGGCCCATAACATAGCACGTTGGAACTATGACTCGACATACAGACACACGACACCGATGGTTGATCATAAACAAGGGTTCATATATATCAGAAATCAAAGCATGTATCATCATGGCATAATCATGTAAGTCATGGCATAACATTCAAGCAAATTGCACAAGTTTGGATTCTGGTCTCAGTTTCGCTAGCAGTTTCGCTAGTCAGTTTCGCTGTGTGCACGGGCAGCACTTTCGCTAGGCAATACCCGATGACACAGTTTCGCTAGGCTAGTTTCGCTCGAAACTGTTGGCACAGTTTCGCTAGCCTAGTTTCGCCCGAAACTGGTTTGAACTTTCGTTCAGGGAATTTCGCTCGGTAGATTCGCTCGAGCTGGTCTGGTTGGTTTACCCGGCGACACTGCAGTTTCGCTGCATAGTGTCGCTGGAAGGAGATATACATAGTTTCGCTGGACAGTTTCGCCCAGAGAACACCACAGTTTCGCTGGTCGCGAAAAACATACGGATCAGCCTAAAAATCAACCTAACAGCTTCCATTTTACATGCAATTCATTGTTTAGCATACATAGGCATTTACCAACATAAATCAGTAAGCTTTAACACCTTAAACATGCATTTTTATCATCAAATCACCCAAAATACATTTAAAACCCTAAAATGACTAAAATAGCATAAATCTTTATCATGGATCGGATTTCACACGTAAAGTTATCAACTTTATGGTAGATCTAGCATTCCTAAGCAATCATATCAGAAGATCTAATGATATACATGAAGATTTAAGCATGCTTTATGAAGAAATACATAGAAAACACATAGAAAATGGCATAAAGGAAGGTTTTGGGACTCACGATTCGATCTAGGGAATCGAATGGATGATCTACGACTCAGATGATGGCTGAGTTCTTGGTGGTTCTTGATTGGGATTCAGCTGATCCAGGAGTTTCCAGAGAAGAGTGTGTGTGTTTTGGTGTGAAATGAGGCAAATATGGAGAACTAGGGTTTATTAAGATTATTTATATCAGGGGCTAGTTTCGCTGGCAGTTTCGCTGGCCAAGCGAAACTGGCTCTGGTCACATGTAACTGAGTTAGTTTAGCTGGCTACCGGGCGACACTATAGTTTCGCCCGGTAGTTTCGCTGGCTGCACAACTTAGGCAATTTTCACATAATCAAGGATTTACAATTTGTCATGCTATTCATAATATTAAATCATGCATTTAAATCACATTGCACATAATGACAACAATAAATGAACACATAGCACATATGGGCGGGTTCGGTGATCAACCAAAGGTCGTGGACGTATTCGGCCTAGTTAAGCATTAGTTACTAAGTTAACACTTATAACGTAACTAACGGAGTTTGTCTAACGGAAGTTAACCTTGGAATTCTCGGATGTCACAACATTCCAAAAATTTTAGTTTATTTTTTCTTTTTTCAAGGCTTAAACGTTATTTTTTTCGTTTTATCTTTTCGATAACTTCACTATATGTCTAATATTATAATTTAAAAGTGTTTAAACATTCAAAAAACATACAAACATATATGTCCATCTTTACACATGTATATCGAACATATAAAAGACTGTAATACGAACGGTGCACACAAATATACATAAGTGTACTATATGTATAATTTTGTGTAATGAAATCTATTGAGGTTTAATGAAGTTATATAAAATGTGGAATGAAAAACACAACGTTTGAGTATCGAAAGATTGAAAAACAGTTTGACTTTGTTGCAAATGTGTAGCAAAACTAGAGAAAGTTGCTACACATTTGCTACACATTCCAAAAATTTTAGTTTATTTTTTCTTTTTTCAAGGCTTAAACGTTATTTTTTTTGTTTTATCTTTTCGATAACTTCACTATATGTCTAATATTATAATTTAAAAGTGTTTAAACATTCAAAAAACATACAAACATATATGTCCATCTTTACACATGTATATCGAACATATAAAAGACTGTAATACGAACGGTGCACACAAATATACATAAGTGTACTATATGTATAATTTTGTGTAATGAAATCTATTGAGGTTTAATGAAGTTATATAAAATATGGAATGAAAAACACAACGTTTGAGTATCGAAAGATTGAAAAACAGTTTGACTTTGTTGCAAATGTGTAGCAAAACTAGAGAAAGTTGCTACACATTTGCTACACATTCCAAAAATTTTAGTTTATTTTTTCTTTTTTCAAGGCTTAAACGTTATTTTTTTCGTTTTATCTTTTCGATAACTTCACTATATGTCTAATATTATAATTTAAAAGTGTTTAAACATTCAAAAAACATACAAACATATATGTCCATCTTTACACATGTATATCGAACATATAAAAGACTGTAATACGAACGGTGCACACAAATATACATAAGTGTACTATATGTATAATTTTGTGTATTCAAATATATTGAGGTTTAATGAAGTTATATAAAATGTGGAATGAAAAACACAACGTTTGAGTATCGAAAGATTGAAAAACAGTTTGACTTTGTTGCAAATGTGTAGCAAAACTAGAGAAAGTTGCTACACATTTGCTACACATTCCAAAAATTTTAGTTTATTTTTTCTTTTTTCAAGGCTTAAACGTTATTTTTTTCGTTTTATCTTTTCGATAACTTCACTATATGTCTAATATTATAATTTAAAAGTGTTTAAACATTCAAAAAACATACAAACATATATGTCCATCTTTACACATGTATATCGAACATATAAAAGACTGTAATACGAACGGTGCACACAAATATACATAAGTGTACTATATGTATAATTTTGTGTAATGAAATCTATTGAGGTTTAATGAAGTTATATAAAATATGGAATGAAAAACACAACGTTTGAGTATCGAAAGATTGAAAAACAGTTTGACTTTGTTGCAAATGTGTAGCAAAACTAGAGAAAGTTGCTACACATTTGCTACACATTCCAAAAATTTTAGTTTATTTTTTCTTTTTTCAAGGCTTAAACGTTATTTTTTTCGTTTTATCTTTTCGATAACTTCACTATATGTCTAATATTATAATTTAAAAGTGTTTAAACATTCAAAAAACATACAAACATATATGTCCATCTTTACACATGTATATCGAACATATAAAAGACTGTAATACGAACGGTGCACACAAATATACATAAGTGTACTATATGTATAATTTTGTGTATTCAAATATATTGAGGTTTAATGAAGTTATATAAAATGTGGAATGAAAAACACAACGTTTGAGTATCGAAAGATTGAAAAACAGTTTGACTTTGTTGCAAATGTGTAGCAAAACTAGAGAAAGTTGCTACACATTTGCTACACATTCCAAAAATTTTAGTTTATTTTTTCTTTTTTCAAGGCTTAAACGTTATTTTTTTCGTTTTATCTTTTCGATAACTTCACTATATGTCTAATATTATAATTTAAAAGTGTTTAAACATTCAAAAAACTTACAAACATATATGTCCATCTTTACACATGTATATCGAACATATAAAAGACTGTAATACGAACGGTGCACACAAATATACATAAGTGTACTATATGTATAATTTTGTGTATTCAAATCTATTGAGGTTTAATGAAGTTATATAAAATATGGAATGAAAAACACAACGTTTGAGTATCGAAAGATTGAAAAACAGTTTGACTTTGTTGCAAATGTGTAGCAAAACTAGAGAAAGTTGCTACACATTTGCTACACATTCCAAAAATCTTAGTTTATTTTTTCTTTTTTCAAGGCTTAAACGTTATTTTTTTTGTTTTATCTTTTCGATAACTTCACTATATGTCTAATATTATAATTTAAAAGTGTTTAAACATTCAAAAAACTTACAAACATATATGTCCATCTTTACACATGTATATCGAACATATAAAAGACTGTAATACGAACGGTGCACACAAATATACATAAGTGTACTATATGTATAATTTTGTGTAATGAAATCTATTGAGGTTTAATGAAGTTATATAAAATATGGAATGAAAAACACAACGTTTGAGTATCGAAAGATTGAAAAACAGTTTGACTTTGTTGCAAATGTGTAGCAAAACTAGAGAAAGTTGCTACACATTTGCTACACATTCCAAAAATTTTAGTTTATTTTTTCTTTTTTCAAGGCTTAAACGTTATTTTTTTCGTTTTATCTTTTCGATAACTTCACTATATGTCTAATATTATAATTTAAAAGTGTTTAAACATTCAAAAAACATACAAACATATATGTCCATCTTTACACATGTATATCGAACATATAAAAGACTGTAATACGAACGGTGCACACAAATATACATAAGTGTACTATATGTATAATTTTGTGTATTCAAATATATTGAGGTTTAATGAAGTTATATAAAATGTGGAATGAAAAACACAACGTTTGAGTATCGAAAGATTGAAAAACAGTTTGACTTTGTTGCAAATGTGTAGCAAAACTAGAGAAAGTTGCTACACATTTGCTACACATTCCAAAAATTTTAGTTTATTTTTTCTTTTTTCAAGGCTTAAACGTTATTTTTTTCGTTTTATCTTTTCGATAACTTCACTATATGTCTAATATTATAATTTAAAAGTGTTTAAACATTCAAAAAACTTACAAACATATATGTCCATCTTTACACATGTATATCGAACATATAAAAGACTGTAATACGAACGGTGCACACAAATATACATAAGTGTACTATATGTATAATTTTGTGTAATCAAATATATTGAGGTTTAATGAAGTTATATAAAATGTGGAATGAAAAACACAACGTTTGAGTATCGAAAGATTGAAAAACAGTTTGACTTTGTTGCAAATGTGTAGCAAAACTAGAGAAAGTTGCTACACATTTGCTACACATTCCAAAAATTTTAGTTTATTTTTTCTTTTTTCAAGGCTTAAACGTTATTTTTTTCGTTTTATCTTTTGGATAACTTCACTATATGTCTAATATTATAATTTAAAAGTGTTTAAACATTCAAAAAACTTACAAACATATATGTCCATCTTTACACATGTATATCGAACATATAAAAGACTGTAATACGAACGGTGCACACAAATATACATAAGTGTACTATATGTATAATTTTGTGTAATGAAATCTATTGAGGTTTAATGAAGTTATATAAAATATGGAATGAAAAACACAACGTTTGAGTATCGAAAGATTGAAAAACAGTTTGACTTTGTTGCAAATGTGTAGCAAAACTAGAGAAAGTTGCTACACATTTGCTACACATTCCAAAAATCTTAGTTTATTTTTTCTTTTTTCAAGGCTTAAACGTTATTTTTTTCGTTTTATCTTTTCGATAACTTCACTATATGTCTAATATTATAATTTAAAAGTGTTTAAACATTCAAAAAACATACAAACATATATGTCCATCTTTACACATGTATATCGAACATATAAAAGACTGTAATACGAACGGTGCACACAAATATACATAAGTGTACTATATGTATAATTTTGTGTATTCAAATATATTGAGGTTTAATGAAGTTATATAAAATATGGAATGAAAAACACAACGTTTGAGTATCGAAAGATTGAAAAACAGTTTGACTTTGTTGCAAATGTGTAGCAAAACTAGAGAAAGTTGCTACACATTTGCTACACATTCCAAAAATTTTAGTTTATTTTTTCTTTTTTCAAGGCTTAAACGTTATTTTTTTCGTTTTATCTTTTCGATAACTTCACTATATGTCTAATATTATAATTTAAAAGTGTTTAAACATTCAAAAAACATACAAACATATATGTCCATCTTTACACATGTATATCGAACATATAAAAGACTGTAATACGAACGGTGCACACAAATATACATAAGTGTACTATATGTATAATTTTGTGTATTCAAATATATTGAGGTTTAATGAAGTTATATAAAATGTGGAATGAAAAACACAACGTTTGAGTATCGAAAGATTGAAAAACAGTTTGACTTTGTTGCAAATGTGTAGCAAAACTAGAGAAAGTTGCTACACATTTATCTGGATTTCGGCATTCCACCAGGTGAGAGCAGCTCCCTCAAAGGTACCAGTCGCATACTTCACTTTTCTCTCAGCAGGGCAGTTGCACATAGAGAAGACCTTCTCAGACTTCTCGATCCACCTGAGGAGTCCTACCGCTCCTTCTTCGTCGGAAAACGTTATTGGCTTGCAGTCCATGAAGGACTTGAAAGTGCAGTGATGGAAGTTTCCTGATGCATAAATAGTTCGGGGTTTAAGTTTAAACAGGTCAAAATATAATCGCTTTGTGCCTTAACCGGCATAATAATTACCCTGTGCGGCGAATGTAGCTTGGATGGCTGCCACTACGGCTTGCACGTGCTCGTTTATCATAGCTTGCAGTTGTGCAGGTGTCAGGTTAATGTTGTTCCTTCCTTGTCCTCTCCCAGGCATTTTCTGGACAGTTTAAAGTAGCCAGTGTTCAGTCGCAGTTATACTCTATACATATCCCATAATATGTATATTAACAATTTCCCGTTATCCCACTATTAGTCCAGAAAATTTTGTGCAAAATTGAGGCGTCGTCGGAGAACGTCGTAAGTCGTAAGTACTATCGTCGAAAGTCGGCTTTCCCATAAAAGTCACTGTCGGCGTAGTCATCGTAGTAGAAATCAGGACGTAGCGTGTAGCATCGTTTCGTTGTCGCTTTCCCCCGGAGCAGTGTGCGTATTAGTGTTCGCATTTTGTATTCCTGAGTGAAATTTTCCTAAGGTTTTTCCGTTAGACTACTTAGACACGGTCTATATATATATTTATATATATATATATATACATACGTACGAAGCATTTACTTACACAGCAGAGCGAGTATCCCATGTTGGCACGTGTAATTTTTTTTTTTTTTTTTTTTGGAAATTTGTTTGTTCGTTTGTAACTAAGGTTTCAAGTTGCAGTTTCCAAGTCGTTTTTCAAAATGATTCCAGTTCTCTACAACTTATGGCTCTGATACCAATCTGTCACACCCCCAAATAACCACTAACGGAGTTTATACCGTTAGGGGGTGCGAGCAAACCAGGACCACAACCATTAGTTACAAATACTAAACGAATC
>JBCNJP010012362.1:0-13928 GCA_039602395.1 Deinandra increscens subsp. villosa
AGTTAATGGTGTTAGGAAAATGTTAATTCCAAATAAGTAAAAGTTCGGATACTACAGGGACTGGAATTGTAGTTTTCGATAATTAGTCTTAATATAGCCGTTGATTAGTTTGTTAATTTTCTGTTAGAGTTTGGGGATATAATCCCAGCTCCTGTAATCATTTGTTCGAACTTTTTCATTCAATTTCAGTAACATTTCTCTCAATTTGTTGGTATATCTTGATCATTATCACTTTAATTGGTATCAGAGCAACAGGGCGTTGCTCGAATCGAAGAAAGGAGCGTTCGATTCAGGTGTTTTCGAAGGATCGATTCCGCCGGTGCCGCTGATCTAGGGAAGATCCTGTTGAAGTGATTCATCTGATCGATCAAGAATTTGGAGGATCTATGATCCTCAACCAACTGGTGTCAAGATTCGTCGTCTACTCACATCTCCAATAAGATCTTCAAGGCCATCTTCTCCAAGAGCTTCTGTTGCTAGGTTTTCATCTCCTCATCGAGAGCAAGGTTCAACCATGGCAGATCCTAGCGGTTCCAATCGCCCAAGAGATAATTACACAACCATTCCATTGCAGTGTCCTATTCTCTCAGCCGCAAATTATACAGTTTGGGCTGTCAAGATGAGGGCAATATTCAATGTTCATGGCTTGTGGGATGTGGTGCAGCCTGTAGCAGATGCAGAAGTTGATGAGAAGAAAAACAGTGCTGCCATAGCCTACATATATCAAGCACTTCCAGAGGACTTAATCTTACAGGTAGCCAGTTTAGAATCAGCAAAAGATATTTGGAACTCTATTAAAACTAGGTTTGTTGGAGAGGATAGAGTGAAGAAGGCTAGATTACAAACTCTGAAAGGAGAGTTTGAGTCTCTTAGAATGAAGGAATCTGAGACTATAGATGATTTTGCTGGTAGGTTGAGTGGAATAGCAACTAGGTCTGCTGGTTTAGGAGAAGAGATTAAGGAGAGTGCTTTGGTTAGGAAGTTATTAGATTCTGTGCCTGACAGGTTTATACAAATTGTTGCCTCTATTGAGCAATTTGTAGACCTGGAGACTATGTTGTTTCAAGAAGCCATAGGAAGATTAAAGGCTTTTGAAGAGAGAACAGGAATGAAGCAGAAATCTATAAAAGATAAAGATGAGCAGTTGCTTCTTTCTTATACAGATTGGCAGATAAGGCATAAAGAATCAAAGGCAAGGAAGAAGTGGAATGGTGGGCAAAAGAATGCTGATAAAGTGGACAGATCAAAGAATTTTGAGAAAGGAAGTGGCAGTGGAAAGTATGCCAAGTCAACCAAATCAGAATTTAAGCCAAAGAAGGACAAGTCAAAAATCAAATGCTTCAAGTGTGAAAGAATGGGGCATTATGCCAGTGAGTGTCATAAGATAAAGACTACTCAAGAGGAAGCCAATTTGACTAAGTGTGTTGAAGATGAAGAACCAACTCTCCTGATGATTTCTGAATCAGAAGAACAAGTTGTGTTTCTGAATGAATCAAAGGTTATCCCCTCCAGGTATGACTCACAATCTGATAAGCATAATGATATATGGTATTTAGATAATGGTGCTTCTAACCATATGACAGGTATCATTTCACATTTTGCTTCATTAGATAAGAAAATCACAGGTAGAGTATCATTTGGTGATGGTTCAAATATAGAAATTAAGGGTAGAGGGTCTGTTATTCTTGAGGGTAAGAACAGTAACCAGAAAGTGTTAACAAATGTCTATTACATCCCTCAGTTGAGGAGCAATATAATAAGCATTGGTCAACTCACTGAAGTAGGATGTGAAGTAAGTATGAAGGGTGACTTCCTCTGGTTATTTGACAGATCAAGAAATTTGGTAGTAAAGGTGCAGAGATCCCCAAATAGACTCTATAAGGTTAATTTGAAAGTTCAGTCACCTAGGTGTTTTTTGGCTAATGTGATAGATCAGGAAGATTGGTTGTGGCATGGTAGGTTAGGCCACTTAAGTTTCCAAACAATAGAGAATATGGCCAAGAAAGGAATAGTGCAGGGAGTACCTATTATAAAGGGGGTTACTCATGTGTGTGATGCTTGTCTAGCAGGTAAGCAAGCTAGAGAGTCATTTCCTAAGGAAACTGTCTATAGAGCCAAGAAATTATTAGAATTAATTTCTGTTGACCTTTGTGGCCCAATTACACCTTCAACTGCAGCAGGAAATAGATATTTCATGTTAATAGTTGATGATTATTCAAGATATATGTGGATATCTTTCTTGAATAGCAAGGATCAAGCATTTCAGCAGTTTGAACAGTTTAAGGAAAGCATAGAAAGGAAATTAGATTCTAAGATAAAGGCTTTAAGATCTGACAGGGGAGGTGAATTCACTTCTGATGAGTTCAATTCATATTGTGAAGTGAATGGGATAACTAGGTTGTTGACAGCACCCTACTCTCCACAGCAAAATGGAGCTGTAGAGAGAAGGAATAGAACCATTATGAATATGACAAGAAGTATTATGAAAGCTATGGATATGCCAAATGAATTGTGGGCAGAGGGAGTTAGGCATGCTGTCTACCTATTGAATAGGTTACCTACTAGAGCTTTGATAGAATCCACACCTTATGAGTGTTTGAAAGGAAAGAAACCCAATCTGAGTTATCTTAGAGTTTTTGGGTGTGTTGGACATGTTAAGGTTACTCAACCTGGGTTAAAGAAATTAGAAGATAGGAGTAAACCTATGGTCTATTTAGGAGTGCAGGAAGGTACAAAGGCTAACAGGATGCTTGATGTTGCAAAGAACAAGATTGTTACAAGCAGAGATATAAAGTTTGAAGAAGGCAGAAAGTGGGATTGGTCAAGCAAAGGTAGTGAGCAGGAAGGTATTCATTGGGATGGAATGGGAGTTAGTTATATTGGAGACCCCATGGTAGACACAGGTTTAGATCAGCATCAGGAAGATAATGAGGAAGGAATTGTGCAAGAAGAAGAAACTGAGCAAGTGGAAACTGTAGAAGGAGGTACATATGCTGCAGGGGTTTCAACTTCATCATCACAACAACTCAGAAGGTCAGGAAGAGTTCCTACCAGGTCATCAAGATTAGCTGATTATGTGTTGGATCCAAGGATAAGGATTGCAGAGGAAAGGAGCATAGAGAGTAATCAAATTCAACTCCTGCTGACTCAAGAGAATGAGCCAGCAAATTTTAATGAAGCCATCAAGAGAAAGGAGTGGAAGGTGGCTATGAATGATGAAATCAAAGCCATAGTGAAGAATAATACTTGGGTTTTGGTAGATCCACCTAAAAATTGTAAACCAATTGGTTTGAAATGGTTGTACAAGATTAAGAGGGATGCAAGTGGAGCAGTGACAAAATACAAAGCAAGACTTGTTGCCAAAGGTTATGTACAAGAATATGGGGTAGATTATGAGGAGGTCTTTGCTCCTGTAGCAAGAATGGATACTATAAGGGTTATTCTATCCTATGCTGCAAAAATGAGGTGGAAAATTTATCATCTTGATGTCAAAGCTGCATTTTTGCATGGAGAACTGCAAGAAGATGTATATGTTCAGCAACCAGAAGGGTTCAAGGCAAAGGGTTCTGAGCATAAAGTACTCAAATTGGTGAAGGCTCTCTATGGGCTTAAACAAGCACCAAGAGCATGGAACTTAAGGCTAGATAAAGTGCTTAAGGAAATTGGTTTCACTAGGTGCAAAATGGAACAGGCTGTTTATACTAGGATCAGGAATGAGTCAAGTGTGTTAGTAGGAGTTTATGTGGATGATCTCCTGGTTACAGGGAGTAATGTTGAAGAAATCAATGTGTTTAAGCAGGAGATGCAGTCAAAGTTTGATATGACTGACTTGGGCCTATTAACCTACTATCTTGGGTTAGAGGTAAATCTGCTATTGCTTTAATGAAAAACTCTGTTTTTCATGGCAGGTCAAAGCATATCAATATGAGATTTCATTTTATTAGAGAGTGCATAGAGAATGGTCAACTCACAGTTGACTTTGTGAGTGGTACAAGTCAGAAAGCAGACATTTTGACAAAGGCATTGGGAAAAATCAGATTTGAGGAACTTAAGCAGCAAATCGGAATCAGAAAGCAAGAGTAAACTTGGGTGTCAAAATGGATTGTTTTGAGTTAAGAATGGATTGGCACATTAGCATTATCAAACTCTGTGGAGTCACTGTTATGTGATGATGTTGAGAAGTTCTTGCTTAGAATGGTCCAGTGACATGTTTGAGAGATTTGGAGTATTTGGAATTAGGAGGGAGAATGTTAGGAAAATGTTAATTCCAAATAAGTAAAAGTTCGGATACTACAGGGACTGGAATTGTAGTTTTCAATAATTAGTCTTAATATAGCCGTTGATTAGTTTGTTAATTTTCTGTTAGAGTTTGGGGATATAATCCCAGCTCCTGTAATCATTTGTTCGAACTTTTCATTCAATTTCAATAACATTTCTCTCAATTTGTTGGTATATCTTGATCATTATCACTTTAAATGGTGGTTTCTTTATTCACAACTCTTTGTTCATATTGCATTGGAAATTCCTCTTTCTCTAGCTTTTTAGAACCTGAATTTGTCTTTCTTGATTTGTAATTACAGTTTTAAGGTTTTATTGCCCTTATGAGTAACGATCTTTAACTTGCAATTTGGCGGCAAATTAACTAACCCTTTAGCTATTTTATTAACTAACCCTTTAGCTATTTTATATTGTAACTGTAGCTTAAAATCATCAACAGTAGCTTGAAATCATCAACACAAAAACTTGTAGCATTGGCCTCCACGGTTAGTCTCATTTTAGCTGAAGAGGAGGTCATTTGTATGTGTAGTAGAGAGACAATTCTAACCCAAATCTTTATGATTGGGTTTGCTTTTGTCTGTCAAATGAAAAAAAAAATGCTTAGTTTGAAACAAGCAGCTTGGTGAAAAAAGGAATTATGCAGACTATAGAAGGATTTATGTTGGCTCTGGATAAAGACACAGGAGCTTTTGATTTCTGCACAGGATACAAACGGTCGTTTGTACCCAAACGGCCGTTTGTAGTTTTTTTTTTTTAATTTTAAATAAATGTTTTAAATTATTTAACTTTTTATAAACATTAAAAATGTTTATTTACCATATATGATAAAAAATACTTAAATGAACACAATAGTGACTTAAAATAATAAATTTTGAGACTCAGAGTCTTTGCCGGTATCATCTCAATGGCATCTCGACAAGTCTTTTCCGGTGTTGGGTCCCCACGGCCCATGATTTTTTTTTTTCAAAACGTTTGTCGAGAATAAGTCACTAAATTTATCAGGGGTAACGGAATACCTAAAAAATGTTTTTGTAGGTATTTCGTTACCCCTGATAAATTTAATGACTTATTCTCGACAAACGTTTAAAAAATTAAAAATAAAAAATCATGGGCCGTGAAGACCCAACACCGGAAAATACTTGTCGAGATGGTACCTGCAAAGACTCTGAGTCTCAAAATTTATTATTTTAAGTCACTATTGTGTTCATTTAAGTATTTTTTATCATATATGGTAAATAAACATTTTTAATGTTTATAAAAAGTTAAATAATTTAAAACATTTATTTAAAAAAAAAAAAACTACAAACGGCCGTTTGGGTACAAACGACCGTTTGTATCCTGTGCAGAAATCAAAAGCTCTTGTGTCTTTATCATGTCCCTTTATGTTTCCCTTTTCAATTTCTTTTCCATTTAAATTTCAGTTTTAATGATTTTGTCCAGATGAATCCAACCCAGAGAAAGAATATAGTAACTTTTATTCCACCGTAATTTGAAGAAAAAAAATTCAAATTTGTGAAGATTTGTCGTCCGTATCAGGGCCGGCAATGGGCCAAGCATGTAAAACAAATGTTAAGGCCCCCAAAATTTTAGGCCCCTATTTAGAAAATGAAAAATCTGGTAAGACAAATTGTGTATTATAAATTTGTGTTGTAAAACATATAAAAAGTTTGTTTTCTGGTTTGGATGGTTAAGATGTTTGCTCGTCAGTGGCCTTGCTCGGGTTCAAGTTACCTGACAAGGTCTGGGATCTCCCCTCATAATCTCCATCGTACATAGGCCTTTGCAGGAGCCGGTCTCGGACCCGTATTACTCCCTGGGATAGATCGAAGTGGGGTAGAATTTAACTCCAACTTAGGACAGTTCATCCTGAGGTGTCCCGCTTCCCCTTATCCATAACACTTCTTACGCTCTGGACAATTGTCCGAGAAGTGACATTCTTTGCAGCATGTATAACACCTAGATGTTCCCGACTTGCATTCTCCGAAATGATTCTTATTGCATTTGTGGCACTTTAGCTTGTCGTCTTTCAAATCATTTCATTCTTCACCTTCTTGTGGTGATTCCCGTTGTCCTTCCTTGAAATTGCTTCCAACTCTGACTCCTTCCACTTTGCTCCTTCTGGTCTACCGTTTGCACCAAACATCTCGCTGTAGAGATTGGAACTCAAATTCACCGTCGCCTTGAATGTCTTTGGTTCAGTTGCTTTGATCAATACCCTGACTCTACTCGGAAATCCCTGCACGTAACGCTTCACCCTCTCAGCTTCGGGAGTAACTAAGTTAGGTAGCAGTCTCGCCATCGCGTTGAATTTCGAAGTGTATTCTCGGTGCGTCATGTTTCCAACTTCCAACTTCAGAAAGCTCCTCTCCAGTTGCTCCAGTTCACCTTTAGGGCAAAAATCTTCTAAGACCAGCTTCTTCAGATCGTCCCACTTCATTGCAGCAATAGCTCCTTCTTCTTCCGTCTGTTTGATCATCCCCCACCGGTGCAACGCTTCTGAAACAAACGAGTGTGCAACATACTTCACGGCTTGGGCCTCACTACACTCACTAATATCTATGATCGCTTCCATCTCATGAATCCACTGGAACGTAGCTAATGCATCTTGATTTCCGTCTAACAAAGGAGGTTTGCAACCACTAAACGATTTAAATGAACATCCTATTCTAGGTTGGGCAGTTTCGGCATCTCTTCCTGCAGCTCCACCGCCTGCACTTCCAGCACCAGCTTTCGCAGCTCCTTGAAGTTGAACTAGTAAACCAGGTAGTGTCGTCTGCATTAAGCGCGTCATCTCTGCAGCCATAGCCGCTCTCTGCTCGTTAGTAAACGCACTAGCTCCGGTGTTATTCTCTGGTTCCGCATTCGTACGATCGCCTCTCGTAGCCATTTTCTAGATCCTAAATTAATAAAGATGGATGACATTTCAGAACTTGTGTGACATAGAGTCTCTAAATTATGAATTCATGATAAGTATATAAGTGCAGGATCCGATACAATTATATATATATATATATATATATATATATATATATATATATATGATGCGTTCAAAACCCATTTACTTCTATCACACAATTCCCTAATGTACACACCTTGCCTCTCTATCTTCATCAGCAACTCTAAGTCAAACCGATTCCTAGATTACATTTCTAAACGTTCTTCTTCTCTTTGTACTTGGTCACACAACAATTAGTACTTATGATTTGTTTACATGGTAAATACCAAATTGCAGTAGCTAATTGCAATAGTGCATTTTCCATATACGCATACCGTAAGTCCCACCTATTATGTTCCTTATGCATATTCGTCCTTATGGGCACAAGCTATCCTGGCTGGCATCTACATTTCTTATCTCAACTTACTCTGTCTAGAGTCCTAGTTTAAATTTAGATACCGCGCTTGTACCTAAATCTCTTAAACCAAGGCTTTGATACCAACTTGTGACGCCCACTCCCATACTTAGCACTAGGAGGGGTCACGCATCGGATTTACTCATAAATACGTGGCACAACATAGATAAGCAGCGGAAAATTTAAAACTTTTATTTTTAAAAAAACCAAGTACGTAAAGTAATTGAGATAATTTACAATCTATCTATATAGCGACTAAATATATCCGTCTTTATTTATCTACATCTAAGCTAGCACGTCCAACCGCTCCTCTAATAGCTCGCCCGATCAGTCTCTTATCACGAGGGCTCCGCCCTTGCTCCCAGGCATCTCACCTACACCTGACATACATGTGTTTTTTTGGAAAAGGTCAGCTTACGCTGGTGAGGTTCTACATTTTAAAAGCTTTACCTCGTTGATGAGGTTAAAACCTTTGAACCTGCAAAATCCCTTTTTTACAACATTTATCAAGTATAACACATAACGAAGTCATACATAACATAACATCATAATCAAACACGTTTCTCTAGAAAACATCTACCTTGAAAACCTTTAGCTCCTATGACCTGAATTTCATATGCCTCTATACCTTCTAGCTTTGAATACTGCTCAGGTGACTTCATCTGGAAGCTCCCAACCTCAGTACCGACAACCGTTCTATTTCTTCTATACCTTCCCGGTTTTAACTACTGCTTCAGGTCGGATAGTGATCCGCCTAATGCATCCATTACAGCGGATCCCTACACTACCCCTTTACTCCGTCAGGTGTATGACCCGGAGCCCTATGCCTATTTCTGGTAACCGTCCTATAACCTTACTTCTTAAGAAGTTCTAATCATTCTATATCGAACATCTTTTCAACCACTACAATACTACTACCCGCCCCTAGTTAGATATCCAGATGACTTAGGTGTACTGATAAACATGATAATCATCTATTTTAATAAAAGAATTCCTAGAGGCTGATGTGGCATCACCACAGCCTTCCATGGAGTCAATTTCCCGCCTAAATCAAAACCCACGAATTCACACGCGGATCCTTATGACCCGCGGTATACCCGAGCTTGAACAAGAGTCAAAAACCCTAATTTCTAATCGTCAGCCCCTCACTTTCGTCTCCTTCAAACGAATTTCCTCCGGCGCTCAATCGAATGATCTCCAGCCCAAACCATATCTCTCCTCTGCACCGTCTAATTCACTCCATCCTCTTCCCCCTTTCTCTCGCAGCTTCTGATCGCCATCGATAGCCTCTGATCGTCGTCGTCTTCATCTACGATTATCGTATTCCGGTTACGGTAAACATCATTCTTCAAACATCGAACTGTTTATTAACATTTTTCTTTTGTTTACTGATTTTTTGTTTACAGATTTATGGCGATGGCTTCTGTGTAAGTTCATTGACTACAATCATACATGTTCTATCTCTCAATTAAGGTATTTCAAAATTAATTTGAGTTTTTGTTATAGTTTAATCGCTATACCTAGATCTAGGGTTTATGAATCATGTTTTTTTTCTCTACATTCATGCTTAAAATATCGCCGCTTTCTTTATTACTTTTGTTGTTCATCGCCGATTTCTTATCAATCTAGGGTTTATAAATCATGTTCGGGTGTGCTATTTTGTTTTTAAATAGTTGTGTGGTTTTTTTCTGCCGCTTTTGTTATAACTAAGTATATCTTCTACACTCTGAGTGCTGTTTTTTTCTAATAACCTAAATGTACCAAAAAATCATACGCCAACAGTGTTTTTGCCTAAGATGGCAAAGTGGGTGCATTCACTCTTGATTTTAATTTTACATGATCATTTCAGTTGCATCAGATTGCATATACATCACCACACAATGATGAAAGGTATATTTTTTTTCATTCAGTTCTCATGTAGCAATGCTCAAAATTTTCATTTTTTTTTGTAACTCAGTTGCTAACCTCTTGCAACTCTTTTTACTTCAATTAATACTACAACATAAAATTCAATAAGAATTCAGTTAGTTCATGTTAATGATTTTGTAGGTATTAAGAAAGAGGTCTTGGGTGAATGGTCTACTATTCTATTGAATCTTATATATCTTTTTCAGTGATGACACAAGGCTTAAAAGCAATCCCTCATATTCATTAATAACTAAAATCATAGGCAACCATAGCATCTTTTTTATTTATTTTCCACACTTTTAAGTGAAGAGGTACTGAATAAAGAAGGTCTCTCT
This sequence comes from Deinandra increscens subsp. villosa, assembly GCA_039602395.1. NCBI lineage: Eukaryota > Viridiplantae > Streptophyta > Magnoliopsida > Asterales > Asteraceae > Deinandra > Deinandra increscens. The sequence continues at coordinate 9,872 of JBCNJP010012362.1, forward strand.
GTGAACCAAAGGGGATATTGTATGCTGCAACCTTTTGGGTTTGTCTATATCTTTATGCCTATATGTTTTAGCTTTATCAAATTTGTTTCAAAATTTGCATTGTTGCTGCCATAAAAATGATCTTTAATTACATACATATACCACAAGATCTTTAAACTTAAATAGATAAGAAGGCTGCAATTATTGGTGTATATTATTAAGGAAATTGTTATTACGCTATTCATTTCCTCATAGGTTACACTCGACAGTAATCCAAGATGGTAATGTACTTATCTTCTTGATGTAACGATCCTTTATTCATCGACACTGGGAAATCATTTAGAAAACAACAATTCAAAGGTGTGTCTCTCACACTCTATGTATGAAATCATTACTTATATTATTTTTACAGTCCATAGATACAGATTTGCTCAAAAAGTTCCCTTCTAATTCATGTCCTTTGCGATGCAGAGCAAAGAAGGTTGTAGAGATTCCATAAATCTTTGTCAAACTGGCTTACGTGAATTTGGAAAATAAAATTTGCAAGTGCATTGATATAATTCATAGGTAGTGTAATGTCCTTTGTGATTATTTCATTTTACACATGACAAAGATAGCTATGCAAGTTTGGATTTTGTTGGATTAAAATGAGATGTATGTGTAATTGTGAATGATGTATTTTGTTCAAGTTCTAAATTCTTGCTGCATGTTCTGACCTGAGTTCTCACTGCAGGTTTCTACATAGTTTTATTATTGATCTGCGTTTCACTGCAGGAATCTTCATAAAGTTACACATCTGTATAATGTCAGAATTACACAGATCCCAGTGAAGTGTTATTGGGACTACTTTTGGATAATAGAATTTCTTTGATCCCAACCTATTTTGTCTTTCAGTTGGTAAGTTTTTACTCTTCAATTGCTTTGTAGATTGTTCTGTTGGAAGCTAATGATAATACTTTCTAGAAGTTTGCTATGTCAACAAATAATTGGATGATATTTGAGGATAAATTTTACTGTTTCAATTGTTTGGTGTTTCAGTTGTTTCAACAGAAAATATACTGAAATCCATTTTGGTGTTTCAACAAGTCTGTATTAAATTATTAGAGTTTTGTCTTGGTACCTTCGTATTTCAACAAGTCTTATTTTTTTAGTTTCTGAAAAAATACAAAGGAGTTACCTATGGAAGATCGGATGGGACAGTTTCTTGGAAAAAGTGAGACTTTTTATACCCAAATATATATTTATCAGTATTCTTTTCTTTTAGTTTTTGAAACCTTCGGTCTCTTTAGAATGTTGATTCATGATCACTGTATTTGTTGGGCCTACAGATGACCCAGGAACACCTCATGTCAATCATAGGAAGTTCCTCAAAGAGCATGATGTCTTCAAGGAGGTATTTATTCTTGCCTTTTAACTTCAATACTTTTATTTTAGTAATTTATTTCTCAATTATTAAACTTCAATTTTCACTCAATCTACATATTAAAGATCCCTTATTTTTGTCAAAGATACATCAATGTACAGAATTGGTTATTTGAAGGTTAGAACTGTATATTAGTGTGCAGATCACAACTTGAAGGTTAGCAAAGTTTTTTCCCATTAAATATGTGGATCCTATCATTTTATATAATTAAATGCAACTTATGAAGGTAACTTCATGTTAGTATGCAGCCCTAACAGTTTTGCTGTTTTTGAGTTGCTAATATGGTTTTTTTTTCTTCTGCTGCAGGTCTTAGGTCTGCACAATAGAAGAAACAACAATGCTTAGCAGGTATCATATGATTATACCTGAATGGATATGTAACCAAACTTAGATGTCACATTCGATCCATCTATAGTCTTACATTAGTTGTAATATTTTTTGTTTTATTATTATATGTATATATAAAATATGATTAGAAGGAAGTTCAAGGTCATTTGTTGCTACGCTTACTTTAAATTTACTTTTGATTTGGATTTTCAAGCTCTTTAATTTTAATTAGAATCAAATTTTGTCATATGAGTAGAATACTAATTTTTTATTATGTTTATTATATATATTTTTTTAAAAGGCATCACGTGTAACACAGGGGTATTTTATTACCTTGATTGACGTATTTTATTATTTTTTATTATAAAAATACAGCCGTGCATCGCACGGGTCTAAAAGACTTGTATACTCATATACTGCAACAAATGAACATCCCCCAATTTACCTATGTGTATGTATACAGGATGTACCAGCGGCATATCCACCACATAATAATATAGCAAATGTATAAACTGTTCTCATATAATCATATATTCTCACTTGTGCGTTTATTAACAAACCCTTATCATTTTGATACCTAGTTTCAAAGCAAATATAACACATAACCCTAATAATCATTTCATATGCATTATTCTATCATAATCATTTCATATACATTACTAACACGTGTAACCATTCATAAGCATCTTCATAACATAACACTCACGTATCACTTAAAACTGTTCATCAATTTATCAGTTAAGATAATCGAACTTTTAGATAAAAGCATTTGAATGTATTTTCATAATACAGTATGTATATCAGCCCGAAAACATTAAAACATTTAAAAGTGGGCTCACATAACTCACCTAATCTCTTTACTCGATAAACTCAGACAGAACCTTCAACAGAATCCTCGGTTAACCTAATTCGCATATCATTTGGCATTAACGCAAGGTTTAATATTATAAACATATGCTATGTTTATTTATCTCTTATATTATCTTTATAATATCTAATTTTTAAGGTTTACTTCTTTTAAGGTCAAAATGACTAAAATACCCTTATAGGCATAATATCTCTTTTTATTGATAATATGAAAACGTACATTCCTATAAGTAAACACTCACTCCGGGATCGTCCAGTGATGTATGCCAGGTCCCAGTTGGGATTTACTCGTCACCCCCGCTTTGCCAGAAACCCTAGTGTACAGGCGCTTACCCTTCCGGTCCGCACAAACTTCTAAATATCCGATTAACTCGGTATTTTAAATACTTTACAATTTATCCATTTTAACTTCATATATACTTATTATATATTTAAAAATAGTTCCATACCAAAAACCAAGTACCCATACCCTCCGGATTATTTTATATTAAATAATCATAATTCAAAATCCTAATTTCACGTATTTCTTGTTTCTTTATCAAAACTCATTTTATTTTAAATCCAACTTAGAGTATTATCCATTATAACATTTTATAATATACTTTAAAATATTAAAGCTTAATTCAATACGGTTTGCTCAATTTGGGCAGAATAACGTTACGAAAACCCTAATTTTGACCCGTTAACAAAATCTTAACCAAACCTTTTCCAATTGTGAAATAAACTTCGGGATTTTTTAAAACACATTATTATAGGATTACCTATAAAGATTCAGACCCTAATTCCCACCCGATTATCCAATTTTAGGAAAAACAAGCTCAAGAACCCTAATTTTTATATATTTTTATAGATCAAACTTAGACATAATATTATAAAAAACTGAAAGAGGTTATTGTTAAGCATACCAAATAATGTAGTACTGCAGAATTTCAGCTTCTAATTCCTCCCGGTTTGCTCGAATTGTGAAGTTTCTGGTTCGTAATGAGGGTTTTCGGGTTGTTGTTGGTCCAGAAACAACAACCGTTCACGATATTATCTAATCTAGACGTGCGTAAACCGTTTAGATTAGTGATTCAAGAATAGAGATGAAGAGAACACAAGAATACGATGATTAAAAGAATAAAAACTTGATCTTTGCACACAAGATGAACTTGTCGGATACAAATCTTGTAATCGTAAACTCCTCTCTCTCTAGATTTCGATCATAAACACTAGCTCTCTCTGTAGAGTCATAAACCTTGCCCCCCTTGAATAGTAAACTCATGGGGTTTATATAGCCATCCCATGAGTTAACTATTGGGCTCTTAAACCCTAATCATAAACCCAAGCCCATACCCATATCTAATAGTAAACTAGCCTAAACATAATAATAAAACTAGCCTACTAATCTAATGAAACCCTCTAAGCCCAGCCCAACATATTTAATATTACAAGCCTCATAATCTAGCCTCTCCAGTTGTA
>JBCNJP010012363.1:0-13925 GCA_039602395.1 Deinandra increscens subsp. villosa
ACTTCACGTCAAATTTTGGCGCCGTTGCCGGGGAGACGTGCGCAACGTGTGTTTCTTTATTCTATTCCCGTTGTTTGTCACTTATCAGATTGTGTAATTAAACAAAATTGTTCCGATTTAGATTTGTTTGTTCTATTAAAAGCTGACACAACCTGGGGATAAGCAACAAAGTCTTTGGGCTTAGTCTCACGACCTATTTTTGTGTTAGGCACATGAATTTTAAAACCAGACACTTTTTCATTTGATTCAGAAACATTTTTTTAACAACGATGCAACTACTTGTTTTGACTTGGATGTTTCAAGTTCAGACACAAGTGCCATTACATCATCCTTAGGTAAACATAAACTAGAGCTACTAGAACTACTAGAACTACTAGACACGGGACTCTCTTCCACTCTCTGACATTCTGCATCCTTCTTAGAAATGTCTTTGATTTCTACTTCATCTGCACAATAAATAGATACATCAGAAGAGCTCACACAGTTATTCAGAGAGGTATTTGATGGTCCTGCTTCACACGCGTCTGTCATCACACTATCCTTATTACCCAAACCATAAGTCATGTGTTTTTCATTTTCCATTTCCTCTTCTGTCAAAGGCTTCACTCCAACCAAGACACTATCTAAAGGAGGTCCTTCCTCATGCATTTCCGATGCAGATCTATCTATCTGATCCTCCTCTAAAATCATTCCTATTACATCTCTGGTTTTATCTTGAGGAACAACGTTCTTGTTTGCAAAGCTAATTCCTATTCCACCTTTGTCCTTACCCATTCTAACCTCAGTAATGCATGTGTCCAGAGATTTACTAGCCTGTAACATTCTTTTGCTTCTCATAAGATTTATATCAAGCTTAACCTGCAACTCATTGTTTTTATGCTTAAGTTCATCTATTTGCTTAGTAAGTTCTGCTATTTCTAACTTAGCATTGTCATACAGATAAGCATTCTCAGTTGCAAGTTTCTTATATTTCACTATGTCTAATTTCTGGGCTTTAACCTTTTCTTCGTTCTTTTGCCATCTACCCTTAAATGAGCTTCTTTCACATTTTACCTCAAACAATTCTAATTGAAAATTTTTGCAAAATTGTCTAAGACCAGTAATTATACGATCACAAACAGGGTTAGAACATACCTTGGTGTGATCTGCTGCCATAGCTTCATTCTCCTCAGGTTCATCTTCAGTCACGACAAAAGCGTGTTCTTCTTCATCATCATCATCCATAGCAGTCATCATAGCATGTGTCAGGCTCAGATCTTTTATTTGAGACGTCCAATCATAGCCTCCTCCTTCCTGCACAATTAATGCACCTGTTTCTGCCTTTGCCTTCCCATCAGCTGGTTTCTTTTCCTCTGCACTCTCTTTCCTTGGCTTGCTGCATTCTCTTGCAAAATGCCCATATTCATCACAATTGCTGCATTCTCTTGCAAAATGACCAAAAAGGTGTGTCTAGGGCAACGAGTGTCAGTTGGGACCTATGAATCCCAATAAGGTGTGTACATAACCAAAAAAAGTTGCGTTTAGGACCAATGATGGCTAATAAGTTGTGTTTATGACCAATGATGGCCCAATTGTGTATATAATTACCAATAGGACCAAAAAGGTGTGTCTAGAGGCAACAAGGGTCAGTTAGGACCAATGAGTCTCAATAAGGTGTGTACATAAACAATAGGTTATGTTTAGGACCAATGATGGCAATAAGATGTGTTTAGGACCAATGATGGCCCAAATGTGTATATAATTACCAATAGGACCACAAAGGTGTGTCTAGGGGCAACGAGGGTCAGTTGGGACCAATGAGTCCCAATAAGATGTGTACATAACCAATAAGTTGTGTTTAGGACCAATGATGTCCAATAAGTTGTGTTTAGGACCAATGATGGCCCAATTGTGTATATAATTACCAATAGGACCAAAAAGGTGTGTCTAGGGGCAACGAGGGTCAGTTGGGACCAATGAGTCCCAATAAGGTGTGTACATAACCAATACGTTGTGTTTAGGACCAATGATGTCCAATAAGTTGTGATTAGGACTAATGATGGCCCAATTGTGTATATAATTACCAATTGGACCAAAAAGGTGTGTCTAGGGGCAACGAGGGTCAGTTGGGACCAATGAGTCCCAATAAGGTGTGTACATAACCAATAAGTTGTGTTTAGGACCAATGATGGCCAATAAGTTGTGTTTAGGACCAATGATGGCCCAATTGTGTATATAATTACCAATAGGATCCAAAAGGTGTGTCTAGGGGCAACGAGGGTCAGTTGGGACCAATGAGTCCCAATAAGGTGTGTACATAACCAATAAGTTGTGTTTAGGACCAATGATGTCCAATAAGTTGTGTTTAGGACCAATGATGGCCCAATTGTGTATATAATTACCAATAGGACCAAAAAGGTGTGTCTAGGGGCAACGAGGGTCAGTTAGGACCAATGAGTCCCAGTAAGGTGTGTACATAACCAATAAGTTGTGTTTAGGACCAATGATGGCCAATAAGTTGTGTTTAGGACCAATGATGGCCCAATTGTGTATATAATTACCAATAGGATCCAAAAGGTGTGTCTAGGGGCAACGAGGGTCAGTTGGGACCAATGAGTCCCAATAAGGTGTGTACATAACCAATAAGTTCTGTTTAGGACCAATGATGTCCAATAAGTTATGTTTAGGACCAATGATGGCCTAATTGTGTATATAATTACCAATAGGACCAAAAAGGTGTGTCTAGGGGCAACGAGGGTCAGTTAGGACCAATGAGTACCAATAAGGTGTGTACAAAACCAATAAGTTGTGTTTAGGACCAATGATGGCCAATAAGTTGTGTTTAGGACCAATGATGGCCCAATTTTGTATATAATTACCAATAGGACCAAAAAGGTGTGTCTAGGGGCAACGAGGGTCAGTTGGGACCAATGAGTTTCAATAAGGTGTGTACATAACCAATAAGTTGTGTTTAGGACCAATGATGGCCAATAAGTTGTGTGTAGGACCAATGATGGCCCAATTGTGTATATAATTACCAATAGGATCAAAAAGGTGTGTCTAGGGGCAACGAGGGTCAGTTGGGACCAATGAGTCCCAATAAGTTGTGTACATAACAAATAAGTTGTGTTTAGGACCAATGATGGCCAATAAATTGTGTTTAGGACCAATGATGGCTCAAATGTGTATATAATTACCAATAGGACCAAAAAGGTGTGTCTAGGGGCAACGAGGGTCAGTTGGGACCAATGAGTCCCAATAAGGTGTGTACCTAACCAATAAGTTATGTTTAGGACCAGTGATGGCCAATAAGTTGTGTTTAGGACCAATGATGGCCTAATTGTGTATATAATTACCAATAGGACCAAAAAGGTGTGTCTAGGGGCAACGAGGGTCAGTTGGGACCAATGAGTCCCAATAAGGTGTGTACATAACCAATAAGGTGTGTTTAGGACCAGTGATGTCCAATAAGGTGTGTTTGGACCAATGATGGCCCAATTGTGTATATAATTACCAATAGGACCAAAAAGGTGTGTCTAGGGCAACGAGTGTCAGTTGGGACCTATGAATCCCAATAAGGTGTGTACATAACCAAAAAAAGTTTGTTTAGGACCAATGATGGCTAATAAGTTGTGTTTAGGACCAATGATGGCCCAATTGTGTATATAATTACCAATAGGACCAAAAAGGTGTGTCTAGAGGCAACAAGGGTCAGTTAGGACCAATGAGTCTCAATAAGGTGTGTACATAAACAATAGGTTATGTTTAGGACCAATGATGGCAATAAGTTGTGTTTAGGACCAATGATGGCCCAAATGTGTATATAATTACCAATAGGACCAAAAAGGTGTGTCTAGGGGCAACGAGGGTCAGTTGGGACCAATGAGTCCCAATAAGGTGTGTACATAACCAATAAGTTGTGTTTAGGACCAATGATGTCCAATAAGTTGTGTTTAGGACCAATGATGGCCCAATTGTGTATATAATTACCAATAGGACCAAAAAGGTGTGTCTAGGGGCAACGAGGGTCAGTTGGGACCAATGAGTCCCAATAAGGTGTGTACATAACCAATAAGTTGTGTTTAGGACCAATGATGGCCAATAAGTTGTGTTTAGGACCAATGATGGCCCAATTGTGTATATAATTACCAATAGGATCCAAAAAGGTGTGTCTAGGGGCAACGAGGGTCAGTTGGGACCAATGAGTCCCAATAAGGTGTGTACATAACCAATAAGTTCTGTTTAGGACCAATGATGCCCAATAAGTTGTGTTTAGGACCAATGATGGCCTAATTGTGTATATAATTACCAATAGGACCAAAAAGGTGTGTCTAGGGGCAACGAGGGTCAGTTAGGACCAATGAGTCCCAATAAGGTGTGTACATAACCAATAAGTTGTGTTTAGGACCAATGATGGCCAATAAGTTGTGTTTAGGACCAATGATGGCCCAATTGTGTATATAATTACCAATAGGACCAAAAAGGTGTGTCTAGGGGCAACGAGGGTCAGTTGGGACCAATGAGTCCCAATAAGGTGTGTACATAACCAATAAGTTGTGTTTAGGACCAATGATGGCCAATAAGTTGTGTGTAGGACCAATGATGGCCCAATTGTGTATATAATTACCAATAGGATCAAAAAGGTGTGTCTAGGGGCAACGAGGGTCAGTTGGGACCAATGAGTCCCAATAAGTTGTGTACATAACAAATAAGTTGTGTTTAGGACCAATGATGGCCAATAAATTGTGTTTAGGACCAATGATGGCTCAAATGTGTATATAATTACCAATAGGACCAAAAAGGTGTGTCTAGGGGCAACGAGGGTCAGTTGGAACCAATGAGTCCCAATAAGGTGTGTACCTAACCAATAAGTTATGTTTAGGACCAGTGATGGCCAATAAGTTGTGTTTAGGACCAATGATGGCCTAATTGTGTATATAATTACCAATAGGACCAAAAAGGTGTGTCTAGGGGCAACGAGGGTCAGTTGGGACCAATGAGTCCCAATAAGGTGTGTACATAACCAATAAGGTGTGTTTAGGACCAGTGATGTCCAATAAGGTGTGTTTGGACCAATGATGGCCCAATTGTGTATATAATTACCAATAGGACCAAAAAGGTGTGTCTAGGGCAACGAGTGTCAGTTGGGACCTATGAATCCCAATAAGGTGTGTACATAACCAAAAAAAGTTTGTTTAGGACCAATGATGGCTAATAAGTTGTGTTTAGGACCAATGATGGCCCAATTGTGTATATAATTACCAATAGGACCAAAAAGGTGTGTCTAGAGGCAACAAGGGTCAGTTAGGACCAATGAGTCTCAATAAGGTGTGTACATAAACAATAGGTTATGTTTAGGACCAATGATGGCCAATAAGTTGTGTTTAGGACCAATGATGGCCCAAATGTGTATATAATTACCAATAGGACCACAAAGGTGTGTCTAGGGGCAACGAGGGTCAGTTGGGACCAATGAGTCCCAATAAGGTGTGTACATAACCAAAAAGTTGTGTTTAGGACCAATGATGGCCAATAAGTTGTGTTTAGGACCAATGATGGCCCAATTGTGTATATAATTACCAATAGGACCAAAAAGGTGTGTCTAGGGGAAACGAGGGTCAGTTGGGACCAATGAGTCCCAATAAGGTGTGTACATAACCAATAAGTTGTGTTTAGGACCAATGATGTCCAATAAGTTGTGTTTAGGACCAATGATGGCCCAATTGTGTATATAATTACCAATAGGACCAAAAAGGTGTGTCTAGGGGCAACGAGGGTCAGTTGGGACCAATGAGTCCCAATAAGGTGTGTACATAACCAATAAGTTGTGTTTAGGACCAATGATGGCCAATAAGTTGTGTGTAGGACCAATGATGGCCCAATTGTGTATATAATTACCAATAGGATCAAAAAGGTGTGTCTAGGGGCAACGAGGGTCAGTTGGGACCAATGAGTCCCAATAAGGTGTGTACATAACAAATAATTTGTGTTTAGGACCAATGATGGCCAATAAATTGTGTTTAGGACCAATGATGGCCCAAATGTGTATATAATTACCAATAGGATCAAAAAGGTGTGTCTAGGGGCAACGAGGGTCAGTTGGGACCAATGAGTCCCAATAAGGTGTGTACATAACCAATAAGTTGTGTTTAGGACCAATGATGGCCAATAAGTTGTGTTTAGGACCAATGATGGCCTAATTGTGTATATAATTACCAATAGGACCAAAAAGGTGTGTCTAGGGGCAACGAGGGTCAGTTGGGACCAATGAGTCCCAATAAGGTGTGTACATAACCAATACGTTGTGTTTAGGACCAGTGATGTCCAATAAGGTGTGTTTGGACCAATGACGGCCCAATTGTGTATATAATTACACAATAGGACCAAAAAGGTGTGTCTAGGGCAACGAGTGTCAGTTGGGACCTATGAATCCCAATAAGGTGTGTACATAACCAAAAAAAGTTTGTTTAGGACCAATGATGGCTAATAAGTTGTGTTTAGGACCAATGATGGCCCAATTGTGTATATAATTACCAATAGGACCAAAAAGGTGTGTCTAGAGGCAACAAGGGTCAGTTAGGACCAATGAGTCTCAATAAGGTGTGTAACATAAACAATAGGTTATGTTTAGGACCAATGATGGCAATAAGTTGTGTTTAGGACCAATGATGGCCCAAATGTGTATATAATGACCAATAGGACCACAAAGGTGTGTCTAGGTGCAACGAGGGTCAGTTGGGACCAATGAGTCCCAATAAGGTGTGTACATAACCAATAAGTTGTGTTTAGGACCAATGATGTCCAATAAGTTGTGTTTAGGACCAATGATGGCCCAATTGTGTATATAATTACCAATAGGACCAAAAAGGTGTGTCTAGGGGCAACGAGGGTCAGTTGGGACCAATGAGTCCCAATAAGGTGTGTACATAACCAATAAGTTGTGTTTAGGACCAATGATGTCCAATAAGTTGTGATTAGGACTAATGATGGCCCAATTGTGTATATAATTACCAATTGGACCAAAAAGGTGTGTCTAGGGGCAACGAGGGTCAGTTGGGACCAATGAGTCCCAATAAGGTGTGTACATAACCAATAAGTTGTGTTTAGGACCAGTGATGGCCAATAAGTTGTGTTTAGGACTAATGATGGCCCAATTGTGTATATAATTACCAATAGGACCACAAAGGTGTGTCTAGGGGCAACGAGGGTCAGTTGGGACCAATGAGTCCCAATAAGGTGTGATACATAACCAAAAAGTTGTGTTTAGGACCAGTGATGGCCAAAAAGTTGTGTTTAGGACCAATGATGGCCCAATTGTGTATATAATTACCAATAGGACCAAAAAGGTGTGTCTAGGGGCAACGAGGGTCAGTTGGGACCAATGAGTCCCAATAAGGTGTGTACATAACCAATAAGTTGTGTTTAGGACCAATGATGGCCAATAAGTTGTGTTTAGGACCAATGATGGCCCAATTGTGTATATAATTACCAATAGGACCAAAAAGGTGTGTCTAGGGGCAACGAGGGTCAGTTGGGACCAATGAGTCCCAATAAGGTGTGTACATAACCAATAAGTTCTCTTTAAGACCAATGATGTCCAATAAGTTATGTTTAGGACCAATGATGGCCCAATTGTGTATATAATTACCAATAGGACCAAAAAGGTGTGTCTAGGGGCAACGAGGGTCAGTTGGGACCAATGAGTCCCAATAAGGTGTGTACATAACCAATAAGTTGTGTTTAGGACCAATGATGGCCAATAAGTTGTGTTTAAGACCAATGATGGCCCAATTGTGTATATAATTACCAATAGGACCAAAAAGGTGTGTCTAGGGGCAACGAGGGTCAGTTGGGACCAATGAGTCCCAATAAGGTGTGTACATAACCAATAAGTTGTGTTTAGGACCAGTGATGGCCAATAAGGTGTGTTTAGGACCAATGATGGCCCAATTGTGTATATAATTACCAATAGGACCAAAAAGGTGTGTCTAGGGGCAACGAGGGTCAGTTGGGACCAATGAGTCCCAATAAGGTGTGTACATAACCAATAAGTTATGTTTAGGACCAATGATGGCCAATAAGTTGTGTTTAGGACCAATGATGGCCCAAATGTGTATATAATTACCAATAGGACCAAAAAGGTGTGTCTAGAGGCAACAAGGGTCAGTTAGGACCAATGAGTCCCAATAAGGTGTGTACATAAACAATAGGTTATGTTTAGGACCAATGATGGCCAATAAGTTGTGTTTAGGACCAATGATGGCCCAAATGTGTATATAATTACCAATAGGACCACAAAGGTGTGTCTAGGGGCAACGAGGGTCAGTTGGGACCAATGAGTCCCAATAAGGTGTGTACATAACCAAAAAGTTGTGTTTAGGACCAGTGATGGCCAAAAAGTTGTGTTTAGGACCAATGATGGCCCAATTGTGTATATAATTACCAATAGGACCAAAAAGTTGTGTCTAGGGGAAACGAGGGTCAGTTGGGATCAATGAGTCCCAATAAGGTGTGTACATAACCAATAAGTTGTGTTTAGGACCTAGTGATGTCCAATAAGTTGTGTTTAGGACCAATGATGGCCCAATTGTGTATATAATTACCAATAGGACCAAAAAGGTGTGTTTAGGGGCAACGAGGGTCAGTTGGGACCAATGAGTCCCAATAAGGTGTGTACATAACCAATAAGTTGTGTTTAGGACCAATGATGGCCAATAAGTTGTGTTTAGGACCAATGATGGCTCAAATGTGTATATAATTACCAATAGGATCAAAAAGGTGTGTCTAGGGGCAACGAGGGTCAGTTGGGATCAATGAGTCCCAATAAGGTGTGTAGATAACCAATAAGTTGTGTTTAGGACCAATGATGTCCAATAAGTTGTGTTTAGGACCAATGATGGCCTAATTGTGTATATAATTACCAATAGGACCAAAAAGGTGTGTCTAGGGGCAACGAGGGTCAGTTGGGACCAATGAGTCCCAATAAGGTGTGTACATAACCAATAAGTTGTGTTTAGGACCAGTGATGTCCAATAAGGTGTGTTTAGGACCAATGGCGGCCCAATTGTGTATATAATTACACAATAGGACCAAAAAGGTGTGTCTAGGGCAACGAGTGTCAGTTGGGACCTATGAATCCCAATAAGGTGTGTACATAACCAAAAAAAGTTTGTTTAGGACCAATGATGGCTAATAAGTTGTGTTTAGGACCAATGATGGCCCAATTGTGTATATAATTACCAATAGGACCAAAAAGGTGTGTCTAGAGGCAACAAGGGTCAGTTAGGACCAATGAGTCTCAATAAGGTGTGTACATAAACAATAGGTTATGTTTAGGACCAATGATGGCAATAAGTTGTGTTTAGGACCAATGATGGCCCAAATGTGTATATAATTACCAATAGGACCACAAAGGTGTGTCTAGGGGCAACGAGGGTCAGTTGGGACCAATGAGTCCCAATAAGGTGTGTACATAACCAATAAGTTGTGTTTAGGACCAATGATGTCCAATAAGTTGTGTTTAGGACCAATGATGGCCCAATTGTGTATATAATTACCAATAGGACCAAAAGGTGTGTCTAGGGGCAACGAGGGTCAGTTGGGACCAATGAGTCCCAATAAGGTGTGTACATAACCAATAAGTTGTGTTTAGGACCAATGATGTCCAATAAGTTGTGATTAGGACTAATGATGGCCCAATTGTGTATATAATTACCAATTGGACCAAAAAGGTGTGTCTAGGGGCAACGAGGGTCAGTTGGGACCAATGAGTCCCAATAAGGTGTGTACATAACCAATAAGTTGTGTTTAGGACCAGTGATGGCCAATAAGTTGTGTTTAGGACCAATGATGGCCCAATTGTGTATATAATTACCAATAGGATCCAAAAGGTGTGTCTAGGGGCAACGAGGGTCAGTTGGGACCAATGAGTCCCAATAAGGTGTGTACATAACCAATAAGTTCTGTTTAGGACCAATGATGCCCAATAAGTTGTGTTTAGGACCAATGATGGCCTAATTGTGTATATAATTACCAATAGGACCAAAAAGGTGTGTCTAAGGGCAACGAGGGTCAGTTAGGACCAATGAGTCCCAATAAGGTGTGTACATAACCAAAAAGTTGTGTTTAGGACCAATGATGTCCAATAAGTTGTGTTTAGGACCAATGATGGCCCAATTGTGTATATAATTACCAATAGGACCAAAAAGGTGTGTCTAGGGGCAACGAGGGTCAGTTGGGACCAATGAGTCCCAATAAGGTGTGTACATAACCAATACGTTGTGTTTAGGACCAATGATGTCCAATAAGTTGTGTTTAGGACCAATGATGGCCTAATTGTGTATATAATTACCAATAGGACCAAAAAGGTGTGTCTAAGGGCAACGAGGGTCAGTTGGGACCAATGAGTCCCAATAAGGTGTGTACATAACCAAAAAGTTGTGTTTAGGACCAATGATGGCCAATAAGTTGTGTTTAGGACCAATGATGGCCCAATTGTGTATATAATTACCAATAGGACCAAAAAGGTGTGTCTAGGGGCAACGAGGGTCAGTTAGGACCAATGAGTCCCAATAAGGTGTGTACATAACCAATAAGTTGTGTTTAGGACCAATGATGGCCAATAAGTTGTGTTTAGGACCAATGATGGCCCAATTGTGTATATAATTACCAATAGGATCCAAAAAGGTGTGTCTAGGGGCAACGAGGGTCAGTTGGGACCAATGAGTCCCAATAAGGTGTGTACATAACCAATAAGTTGTGTTTAGGACCAATGATGTCCAATAAGTTGTGTTTAGGACCAATGATGGCCTAATTGTGTATATAATTACCAATAGGACCAAAAAGGTGTGTCTAGGGGCAACGAGGGTCAGTTGGGACCAATGAGTCCCAATAAGGTGTGTACATAACCAATAAGTTGTGTTTAGGACCAGTGATGGCCAATAAGTTGTGTTTAGGACCAATGATGGCCCAATTGTGTATATAATTACCAATAGGACCAAAAAGGTGTGTCTAGGGCAACGAGTGTCAGTTGGGACCTATGAATCCCAATAAGGTGTGTACATAACCAAAAAAAGTTTGTTTAGGACCAATGATGGCTAATAAGTTGTGTTTAGGACCAATGATGGCCCAATTGTGTATATAATTACCAATAGGACCAAAAAGGTGTGTCTAGAGGCAACAAGGGTCAGTTAGGACCAATGAGTCTCAATAAGGTGTGTACATAAACAATAGGTTATGTTTAGGACCAATGATGGCAATAAGTTGTGTTTAGGAGCTAATGATGGCCCAAATGTGTATATAATTACCAATAGGACCACAAAGGTGTGTCTAGGGGCAACGAGGGTCAGTTGGGACCAATGAGTCCCAATAAGGTGTGTACATAACCAATAAGTTGTGTTTAGGACCAATGATGGCCAATAAGTTGTGTTTAGGACCAATGATGGCCCAATTGTGTATATAATTACCAATAGGATCCAAAAGGTTTGTCTAGGGGCAACGAGGGTCAGTTGGGACCAATGAGTCCCAATAAGGTGTGTACATAACCAATACGTTGTGTTTAGGACCAATGATGTCCAATAAGTTGTGATTAGGACTAATGATGGCCCAATTGTGTATATGATTACCAATTGGACCAAAAAGGTGTGTCTAGGGGCAACAAGGGTCAGTTGGGACCAATTAGTCCCAATAAGGTGTGTACATAACCAATAAGTTGTGTTTAGGACCAGTGATGGCCAATAAGTTGTGTTTAGGACCAATGATGGCCCAATTGTGTATATATTACCAATAGGATCCAAAAGGTGTGTCTAGGGGCAACGAGGGTCAGTTGGGACCAATGAGTCCCAATAAGGTGTGTACATAACCAATAAGTTCTGTTTAGGACCAATGATGCCCAATAAGTTGTGTTTAGGACCAATGATGGCCTAATTGTGTATATAATTACCAATAGGACCAAAAAGGTGTGTCTAAGGGCAACGAGGGTCAGTTAGGACCAATGAGTCCCAATAAGGTGTGTACATAACCAAAAAGTTGTGTTTAGGACCAATGATGTCCAATAAGTTGTGTTTAGGACCAATGATGGCCCAATTGTGTATATAATTACCAATAGGACCAAAAAGGTGTGTCTAGGGGCAACGAGGGTCAGTTGGGACCAATGAGTCCCAATAAGGTGTGTACATAACCAATACGTTGTGTTTAGGACCAATGATGTCCAATAAGTTGTGTTTAGGACCAATGATGGCCTAATTGTGTATATAATTACCAATAGGACCAAAAAGGTGTGTCTAAGGGCAACGAGGGTCAGTTAGGACCAATGAGTCCCAATAAGGTGTGTACATAACCAAAAAGTTGTGTTTAGGACCAATGATGTCCAATAAGTTGTGTTTAGGACCAATGACGGCCCAATTGTGTATATAATTACCAATAGGACCAAAATGGTGTGTTTAGGGGCAACGAGGGTCAGTTAGGACCAATGAGTCCCAATAAGGTGTGTACATAACCAATAAGTTGTGTTTAGGACCAATGATGGCCAATAAGTTGTGTTTAGGACCAATGATGGCCCAATTGTGTATATAATTACCAATAGGATCCAAAAGGTGTGTCTAGGGGCAACGAGGGTCAGTTGGGACCAATGAGTCCCAATAAGGTGTGTACATAACCAATAAGTTCTGTTTAGGACCAATGATGTCCAATAAGTTGTGTTTAGGACCAATGATGGCCTAATTGTGTATATAATTACCAATAGGACCAAAAAGGTGTGTCTAGGGGCAACGAGGGTCAGTTAGGACCAATGAGTACCAATAAGGTGTGTACATAACCAATAAGTTGTGTTTAGGACCAATGATGGCCAATAAGTTGTGTTTAGGACCAATGATGGCCCAATTGTGTATATAATTACCAATAGGACCAAAAAGGTGTGTCTAGGGCAACGAGTGTCAGTTGGGACCTATGAATCCCAATAAGGTGTGTACATAACCAAAAAAAGTTTGTTTAGGACCAATGATGGCTAATAAGTTGTGTTTAGGACCAATGATGGCCCAATTGTGTATATAATTACCAATAGGACCAAAAAGGTGTGTCTAGAGGCAACAAGGGTCAGTTAGGACCAATGAGTCTCAATAAGGTGTGTACATAAACAATAGGTTATGTTTAGGACCAATGATGGCAATAAGTTGTGTTTAGGACCAATGATGGCCCAAATGTGTATATAATTACCAATAGGACCACAAAGGTGTGTCTAGGGGCAACGAGGGTCAGTTGGGACCAATGAGTCCCAATAAGGTGTGTACATAACCAATAAGTTGTGTTTAGGACCAATGATGGCCAATAAGTTGTGTTTAGGACCAATGATGGCCCAATTGTGTATATAATTACCAATAGGACCAAAAAGGTGTGTCTAGGGGCAACGAGGGTCAGTTGGGACCAATGAGTCCCAATAAGGTGTGTACATAACCAATACGTTGTGTTTAGGACCAATGATGTCCAATAAGTTGTGATTAGGACTAATGATGGCCCAATTGTGTATATAATTACCAATTGGACCAAAAAGGTGTGTCTAGGGGCAACGAGGGTCAGTTGGGACCAATGAGTCCCAATAAGGTGTGTACATAACCAATAAGTTGTGTTTAGGACCAGTGATGGCCAATAAGTTGTGTTTAGGACCAATGATGGCCCAATTGTGTATATAATTACCAATAGGATCCAAAAGGTGTGTCTAGGGGCAACGAGGGTCAGTTGGGACCAATGAGTCCCAATAAGGTGTGTACATAACCAATAAGTTCTGTTTAGGACCAATGATGCCCAATAAGTTGTGTTTAGGACCAATGATGGCCTAATTGTGTATATAATTACCAATAGGACCAAAAAGGTGTGTCTAAGGGCAACGAGGGTCAGTTAGGACCAATGAGTCCCAATAAGGTGTGTACATAACCAAAAAGTTGTGTTTAGGA
>JBCNJP010012364.1:0-13925 GCA_039602395.1 Deinandra increscens subsp. villosa
AGCCATTCTAAATCAAGTATAAGACAACTTAAGGTTTATGAATTGGATTGACAGTTAAGTCACTCCCAATTAGTAAGTAGGTCAAGTCTTGACGCCATGGTGACCCGCCTGGGACTATGACTCCAAAAGATGATAGATGCAGGTCCTAAATGATATGTCATCCAGACAATAATGCAGCAGTCATATACCTGAGAATTCATACAATAAAAAGGGTCAACATAAAGTTGGTGAGTTCACAGGTTTGGTTGGCTCGATTGATAACAGTTTGATAAACGGAGTCTGATAATCAGTCTGATAAACTGTGTCTGATAACCAGTTGTTAAACATATAAACCGGTAAACAGATGAACAGGTGATCATTTTGACATTTGTTGAGATAATGTATATTATTACCATGAACCTTGAACTCTGAAACTAACTGATTACCCACTCATCGTAAATAGTCTAGGATTACCGCATAGTGATTATAAATGTATGTACCATCTTCGCTATAAAACGGGAGTCAGGATTGGAGTGACCAACCAGGACAGCGGTGTTAATCCAATAGATCTATTCACGAGTTACCGTTTCTTGTTGAACTAATCGGATTCAATTAAAAGTGGGATTTCATCATAACATGAATCAACATGAATATGACAAGGGTGGTCGAAAAGCTAATGTAATCAATATATGTTACGATTATCTACCTTGTCAAACATGATAAAAGATAGTGTGAATTATCCCCTAAAAGCATTTAAAACAGTTTAAAGAGGGGCCGTGAAACTCACCTGAGCTCGGCAGTTCCAGATAATACAGATAATGATGATCAGATAAACCTAGCCGTCCTAAATCAAGTATAAGACAACTTAAGGTCTATGAATTGGATTGAAAGTTAAGTCACTCCCAATTAGTAGGTCATGTCTTGACGCCATGGTGACCCGATAGTTCAGTTAATAAACGATTGACTTAAAAAATTATTTATTAACAATAAATAATTGAAATTTCGATAACACACTGGAAAATAAGGATTTATATATTATCAAAATATATAAGGGTTTCCTATGTTATATAAATGATTAGGGCGAATATTTAGTCCAATAAATATTACTTCAAGCTATGAGCTCAAACATGTTTACAAAAACTATTAAGGGTAAAAAGCCCGAAATGTGCAGATTTATCGCTACTTACTAATACGCGGTATTTTCTAATATTATTAGAAAATATGATTGTATAAATAAAATATATTTATTTTCATCAAAGGATCTCTGAAAATACAAGTTCTGTCCCTGCGACTCGTTTCATGACATGATAAGTTACCAAAACACTTTTTAAATATATCCTAAGTAATTTTAGGTTCAAAAAAGTTTTCCAAATCAGATTTGACCATATTTGACCTATTTTACAAAAACGGGGTTTCCGTGTCCGTTAAATACCCGTTTTTGAGCCGGATTTTCCCTAGTTTTCCATACTTTTCTAGTGGGATCATTCTAGCAAGGCTTTAACTCTAATTTTTAGACCAAAGTTCACTGTTGGAGATCCTAAGGGGCTGTCCAAAATGCGGACATTTTCCGAGGTGTCGGTTCTGGGTTTTTAACACTTTATTTTGGGCTTTTAGGGCTTTTAAAACCACTTCTAGCAAAAGTGTCTTCACAAAAATTGTTTCAAACATATCAAAGACAGTCTCTATGGTTTTGGATATTTCAAATTCGTATTTAGAGGTTTTGGTCAAAAATCTAGGATGATTAAGGTACTTTAAATATGGATTAGGCTTGTTTTAGCTATTCTAAGCCATGGCTCCTTAGGGTTTATGTAACATAACAATTCTAACATGATTTACAATATAAAACATAAAAAAAAACATGGATCTATTGTTCTCATGACAAGTAAACATGTTAACTAAACAAGATTAACAAAGATTATTGTTTTCTTAGACTTTTAACCACCAAAGATCATCATAGACTTCAAGTCTTGTCAAGGTAGTGTTAGGATCATGATTTGAACTTGAATAAGTGATCTAACAAGATTATCATGAAAAAAAGTCCATGGAACTTACTTGATCTTGAAAGAAAACCCAAAAATGGAAGGACTGGATGATGCTTCGATGATCCTAGAAGCCTTGAATCACTAGGAGAATACTTGATCTTGAGCAAAATGTAGAAAGAGAGTAGAGAGAGAGAGAGAGAGATAGAGATCCATAAATGGGAGGGAGGGGGGGGGAGGGGGGAGAAGAGAGGGCGGTGGGAGCTCTTGATGTTAGGGTTTGAGAAATGAGGGAAGTGTGTGTGTTTAGGTATTTATATATGTGTCAAGTAGGTCATAAGGGGGGTGTTTGGGTGAGCTCCTAGAAACGGTTGGGGGGGGGGGGGAGGTCATGTTACGGTTTTTATAAAATGGAAAAGAGAACAAGAGTGTTTGTGTTTTTTTAGTGATCAAGGAACAAAGTGTGGTGTGTTTGTGTGTGTGTTGCGTGGCCAAAAGCAAGAGAGGGAGAGGGTCGGGTCTCGGCCTAGTCGACGGTCAAGGGTTGAGGGAGGATGACGAGATAGAAAATGGGGGTGAGGGTGATGGATGATGGATTTGGTGGTGATGGGTTGGTGAAGTGTTGACTTGATAATGGGAATAGTGATGGAAGATGGTGATGAAAGTGATTGGTATGGTGTGTAAGGTGGTGGTCATGAGCATAGGGAGGTGGAGCCGGTTAGGAGAAAGTGGCGGAGGTTGGTTAAGGTGGCCGGAGGTGGTGGCCGACGGTGTCGGGTGGTGGTTGCATGCAACATGCAAAGGTGACGGGTCTTAGTTTTTATTCAAGACTAGTGACGGTTTGGTTCGGTTGTCGTCGCGAACAATTGTTGTTAACGAGTGAAATTATTCGGTGAGTTTTGGTTTTAAAATTTTGACATGAGCGATGATCGGTGATAAACTCTAGATAAAAATATTCCATTTTTCTCAAAAACGTTAGATGACACGTTAAATAAACATTTAACGAAATCAGTTTAAATAGTGGACGTTACGATTAATATTATATACACATTGGGTTTTATCAAATATTAGATGTCCTAGTTATCTCGGAAAGCCATTTTACCTCGGAAGGCAGTTTTATCTCGGAAGCTCAGTTTTACCTCGGACAATGGATACGCCCGAGATAACTCAAGTTACCTCGGTAAGGCGAGTTATCTCGGACATCAACTTGACCAGCTTCACGTGTCTCTGACAAATCTGATCCAGTTTCCTGCCCTTCTCCTGACACGAAGCTGACACTTTTATCTTCTAGACTAGTTTAATATTATTCTAGTTCATGTATCTTTACTCGATGGTCTAGATGATCGTTTGGGGAATCAAGGGCTCTCCTTGATTCCTATGGCACTATATATAGACACTTGTAACCTGCTTTAAACAATCAAGTGTAAATTACTCTGATATGTACTTTGAATCATCAAGTTATAATACAGTGCCCAGTTTTATTCGTATTATTGTTATACTTGTCTTTATTCGATTTCATATTACTTTACTTCAAACAGAACATAAGAGTTAACTTGTTTCCGCCTGGTTAATTTCTCTGTAAAACCTTGTAATTGGTTAAACTTTGTAACCAGATTTCGATCCTGCAAGTGGTATTAGAGCCTTGGCTCATGTTTTTAAAACATGAACTCAAATTCAGTTCTTAACACTCTGTTTTACCCACATACTCTATTTTTAGTAAAAAGTAACTCTTTCCTTTGTCTTCTCCTTAATCATGGGAGAATCACGAAATGGTAGTTCAAACAAACCACCATCATTCATGCCTGATGATTTTGATACATGGAAATTATGTATGATTGGTTATCTTCATCATTCTGACTACCGAATGTGGAAATCTGTTATGTATGGCCCCACTATCCCTATAGCGAAATCCACTACCACACCAAGTGTAGATATTGTAAAAGCTGTTGTTGACTATTCTGATGATGATCACAAGTTGGTTGAGGGAGATCACATAGCTTTATGGGCATTACAGGCAACACTTCCAAATTCTATTCTAATAGGTTTCAAAAATTGCAAAACTGCTTTTGATTTATGAAAAGCTCTAAACGAAATGTACTAAGGAACTGATGAAGTAAACGAAAATAAGAAAGATGTTCTAAAACAAAGATATGAAAATTTTTCTCACAAAAAAGGTGAAAGTATGAATGCTCAGTATCTACGTTTTGTTCAACTTCTTGATGAACTACACGGAAATGATGTGAAGATGGAAAATGGCGATGTGATCAGAAAGTTTCTGAGATCACTTCCTGATGTCTGGACAGTATACAGTGTAAGCATCAAATACAAAAAGGATCTGAAAACTTTTAAATTAAGTGAACTTCATGGGATGCTTAGTGCACATGAAATAGAAATCAATGAAAAATTCAGGTATACTCAACAAGCCAGTAAACTTAACCATTACAACCTCTATTGCACTTATCACTGCTCATGAAGACAGAAGTCACTACAGTGAACAAGCTCTTTTAATCACTTATCCTACATCACCTAGAGGTAACGAAATCATGCCTCTCTTTTATAAAAACTTTGCTCATATTGCAGAAAAAACTTAGAGTGGACTCACTAGATCATATCTAAAATGCTCCACTGTTGATGACTTAGAAGAAATGGACATCAACACACAATGAGCAATGATCTCCTTACGTGCACAAAGGTTCTACAAAAGAACAGGCAGAAAATTCAATTGAGATAGAAATGCTCAAATTGGGTTTGAGAAGAGTAAAGTTAAATGCTACAACTGTCACCAATTAGGATATTTTTCTAGGGAATGCAAGCAACCCAGAAGAGAAAACACAGGCCAAGATGGAGGAAACATATATCAGAGACCTCACAATTCATACACACCAGTTACCTACCCCATTCATGCTATAGAATCAAGAACAAAACCACTAACATCAAGTGTATCTATTGAAGGTCCCACTACTCCCTCATCAAGCTCAAAGCCACAAAACCATACAATTGCTGTTGTTGCTAATTAAACCAGTTGTGTTGATTGGGAGGAAATCATGCAAGAATTCTCTCCTATCAATCATGCTTTAATGGCAAAAGAAATCTCTTACAGTATTGAGAACTCCTCTACTTCATCCATGGATACCTCTTGATACTATGAGGAAAATAATGAAATTCCAAATAAAGTACTTCCTGTTCTTTGCAGAACTGAATGCACTGAACAGATAGATAGGTATAGAAAACATAACCTTGAACTCCTTGAGGAAATGGCAAGTCTAAAAGAAATCAAAGAATATTCTAGAAAAGCTAACATTTCCTACAACAATAAGATTGTAGAACTAAATTAGAATTTGCAAACAAAGAAAATTAGTGCTTTAAAACATGAAATATCCAATCTTGTTACTCAAATCAAGGATCTACTTTCTAAATTAGAATTTGCAAACAAAGAAAATGAGGAAATAAAATCTGAATTGAGTATCTGTGAAATCAAATTTCTAGTTGCTACTGCCGATTGTGAAAAAACTACAAGCAAGTAACGAGAAACACCTAAAACTATGGCAAAGTCAGAAAGCAACATGAAATCATTTGAATATGGAATTGGGTATAATAAGGCTACTTATCCTGATTCATACACTGAGTGTGTGAAAAAGGTTAAGAATGAAGAAACTAAAGTTCAACTTACCCTTGATGCCATTATCAACACAAGAAAAGAAATTTCAAAATCCAGTGATATATATGAGTTAAAAACTGAAAAAACTTGTCAGCAACTGCTGTCACCAATTGTTGATACATGGTTCCTGATCGTCATGTGAAGTATCGAATACAAGACAAGATCATGCATGATTGTTGCTGGCCGAACTCCTGGCGAACTCCAGGTTCGGACAGGTCCGAACTTGTCCGAACTGGACGTTCGGACCATCGAGATTTAGCATGTATAAATAGGTTGTCTTGTATTCAGTTCTGGAGCTCTTGGTCAGATCTTTCATCTGTGTACTCATGTGGTCTCCATGGTTTAATACAAGTCTATTGTATTTACATCTCGTGTTCATACTCATTTGACTTTGATTTGATTACGTTTAAGTAGACGATCCACCGCTCACGCATTTTCACCAATGAACATCAGATTTACAGCAATTCTGTTAAAAACATGAAAACTCTCTAGAAATTGAAAGGAATTGAATCTTGTTCCTCTCAAAACTCTTCAAATGAGAAAACACTTTCAATATCAAAAAATTTTGAGTTCAAAACTAAACTGATAAAGGAATGTTTGATCTATGGAAAAACCGGTCATTTTGCTATAAATCGTCATCACAATCCGTTTTTTAGTATTAGTCAAGCTGTCAAAGGTGAAACAACTGAAAAAGGGGAAACTAAATCAAAATTTGTTTGGGAAAATTTTAAAAAGGTCAACTTTGCAGAGTCAAAAGGTTAAAATAAATCCTACTAAGAACAGACACAATCAAACTCTGTTGACAAGGAAAGATTTGAAAAATTCAGCAATCATTACTTTGAGAAATTTGAAGAGTTTCATGTCACTAAAACTCAGAAGAAAGAGAAACCTAGGAGTAATTATGCTCCTAGAGGAAGAAAATTTGATTCCGCGATAAAATTTATGTCGGAAAGCAAAATTCATGATCCCGAGGTAAAAATTAAAATTACCTTGGAGGGACAAAATCACTCTGGAAAGCGTCAAAACGAAAGAAAAAGGGCACCCGAGGTAAAAGTTATCTCGGGAGACCATTTTGACATGCCCGAGGTAAAATTTACCTAGGATGACAAAAGTTACTCCCGAAAGAACTCCAGGACTTTAAACAAAGATTTTTGTCCTAATCAAACAAAATTTGTTTCAAATGATCAAAAGAAACAGGTATTTCAAAGAAAATCTTCAGATCTCAAACTAAATTTCTCTGAAACATCAAAGGCAAGAAAACAAAGGGAATATAGATCAAGAAGAAATGTCACAAGACAAAAGGCGATAGATTCTTAGTCTGAAATAAACTCTTTTTCTATACCCATAGAGAGTCAAAATTCTTTAACCCAAGATCAGTCAAAAGCTGAGTCTTCAAAAACTAAAGAAGTGACTCAAACACTTGTACTCAAGGGTATAAATTACAATGATGCAATGGGAAGACCCAAGACCACAAAGGCTTGGGTCTCCCTCAGAAATTAACTCATATTTTGTCTTAACATGTGCAGATCACATCCAATAAATCTCATAACAACATCTGGGTTGTAGATAGTGGATGTTCTTGCCACATGACAGAAAAAAAGACCTATTAAAAAAATACAAAAAGAGTTAATGGAGGACCAGTTACTTTTGGAAGCATTGAGGGAAATTTTTTTGGACAAGGTACAGTTACCAATGGAAAGCTTACCTTTGATACGGTAAATTTTGTTGATGAGCTTAACTTCAATCTTCTAAGTGTCTCACAAGTGTGTGACAAGAAGTTGAATGTTCTGTTTAATGAGAAAGAAGCTATCATCCTTAAACAAGGTATCAAAATTTCTAATGAAATGATCTTGATTAAAGCACCTAGAAAGGATGGTCTATTCACTCTGGATATGGCACATACAACATCTAAGGATGGTATCACCTGCCTTATATCCAAGGCTTCTATAGATGAATCAAATTTATGGCTTAGAAGATTAGGTCATGTGAACATTAAAACTATGAAAAAACTTGTAAAACTTGGTTTGGTCAAAGGTTTACCAAATAAACATTCACATGCACTTAACAATGTATTGCTTGTCTAAAAGGTAAGCAACACAAATCTTCTCATAAGCCCAAATTAGAAAGATCTATCTCAAAACCTTTAGAACTATTACATATGGACTTATCTGGTCATACAAGAGTGAAGAGCTTAGGGAAAAAGTCTTATTGCTTTGTTATAACTGATGATTTTTCAAGATACACCTGGGTATTCTTTCTTTCAATCAAAGATGAAACCTCGGAGATTCTAAAAGAATTAATTACTCAGCTTGAAAATTAGTCTAATTTAAATGTCAAAACAATAAGAACAATGGTACAGAGTTTAAGAATCATGTTTTAAACTCTTTCTGTGAAGAAAAATGAATTACTAGTTAATTCAGTGCATTTAGAACTCCCCAGCAAAATGGTGTTGCTGAGAGAAGAAATAGAACTTTAGTTTAGGCTGCAAGATCTATGTTGGTTGAATCAAAATTACCTATAACCTTTTGGGCAGAAGCAGTAAACACTGCATGCTATGTGCAAAACATGATTTTGATTGTAAAAGGATAAAACAAGACACCTTGTGGAATTTGGAGAAAAAGAAAACCAAATATTTATTTTCTTAAATCATTTGGCTGTCTTGTTACAATACTAATAACCAATGAGCAACTGTGAAAACTTGCTGAAAAAGCTGTTTATGGTTATTTTGTGGGATACTCTGGTGTCTCTAAGGCATACAGGGTATACAACACCAGTTCTAAGATTATTGAAGAAACCATAAATGTAGTATTTAATAAAAAATCAAAGAACAATTTTAGAACTGAGCCCTCATGGTTATTTGATATGACCACTGCTTTCAATATAACTATTAATAAGCCTCTTAGTGAAAATGTGCAGATAGAAGAACCTCAAAATGCTATAAATGGCAGGTTCAAAGGCGTTGACCCTCCATTCTTTTCATCTGTTAGTGCAAGACCTTTTGTCCCAACAACCAGTTTCAACTTGACTCCAGGAGATGTTATTCAATTCAATTCTGATGGAACACCCATTCCTCAAACTGCAATTGAATCAGAACAAACAACTGAAAATCATATGGTAGAAACTCAAACAAAGATGATCTGAACAACAAATCACAGGCTTCAAAGCAAAATCAGATAGGATGTAGCAACTCAACCTCCACTCTACCTGAAGGTTTGAGCTCACCTACTCATGTTGATGATATTGATGAAGAAATCGTTGAACCTGTTTCCTCATAAAATCAAGATGTTCAAGAATCAACCTCTTCAACAGAAATATCAGAATTAGTGCTTATGAATGTGTTTACTCCAGTAAACCTTTCTGAGCCTAATTGTCATCATAAATTCCACCTTCTTATAACTTTAGAGTCTTGAAAAATCATCCTCTAGAGAATGTTATAGGAGAAGTAGAAGCACCTGTACTTACAAGAATCAAATCAACTGATGCAAACATTTGTCTACATGCATGCTTCTTGTCACAGGAGCAACCAAAGAAAATAAATGAAGCTTTGAGAAAACAGTTGGATTAAAGCTATGCAAGAAGAACTGCTTCAAATCAACAAACATAGAGTTTGTGAATTGGTGGATCTACCAACGAATGCTACACCACCAATTGGAACAAATGGGTTTTTAGAAACAAGAAAGATGAAAGGGGCATTATGGTAAAAAAAAACAAGGCAAGGTTAGTAGTTCAAGGCTTTGCTCAAGAGGAAGGAATAGACTATGATGAAGTTTTTGCACCGGTAGCAAGATTAGAAGCAATCAGGATATTTTTAGTCTATGATGCTTACAAAAACTTTCATGTCTACCAGATGGATTTCAAAAGTGAATTTCTGTATGGATTACTGAATGAAGAAGTGTATGTATGTCAACCACCTGTGTTTGAAGATCCACATCATCAAAACAAGGTGTGTAAACTGATAATGTGACATCCGAGAATTTCAAGGTTAACTTCCGTTAGACAATCTCTGTTAGTTACATTATAAGTGTTAACTTAGTAACTAATGCTTAACTAGACCGAATACGTCCACGACCTTTGGTTGATCACCGAACCCAACCATATGTGTTATGTGTTTATTTATTTATTATTATTATATGATAAAAGCTCTTTATGGTCTTAAACAGGCACCTAGAACCTGGTATGAGACTCTCTCTTGTTATCTAACTCAACATGGATACAAAAGAGGAGCTATTGTTAAAACTCTCTTCATTAAAACTGTTGGTAGGGATCTTTTAATGGTACAAATTTATGATGATGATATAATATTTGGTTCAACAGAAGATGCTCTCTGTAAGGAGTTTGAAGCCCTAATACAAGCCAAATTTGAAATGAGTTCAATGGGTAAACTCACATTCTTCTTTGGTCTTCAAGTAAAGCAAACAAAAAGGCATTTTTTTGAATCAATCAAAATATATTCAGGTTATGCTAAAGAGGTTTGACATGCTGTCATCCTCTACTGCAAAAACTCCTATATCAACATCACACAAGTTAACATCTGATGTAACTAGCGAACCTGTTGATGAGCACATAAATAGGGCCATGATTGGTTCCCTTATGTATCTTACAGCCAACAGACCTGACATCATGT
The DNA here is from genome assembly GCA_039602395.1 of Deinandra increscens subsp. villosa. NCBI lineage: Eukaryota > Viridiplantae > Streptophyta > Magnoliopsida > Asterales > Asteraceae > Deinandra > Deinandra increscens. The sequence continues at coordinate 10,241 of JBCNJP010012364.1, forward strand.
TTAGTGTTTGCTTATGTGCTAGATTTCGGGCTGGACCAAAGAAATCACACTTAAATGCTGTGAAAAGAATATTTAGATACTAAAAGGACAACCAAAGCTTGGGTTATGGTATTCTAAAAATAAAGACTTCAATCTGAAGGCTTTTACAGATAGTGACTATGGAGGATGCAATCTTAACAAAAAGTCAACATATGGTGGATGCCAATTTTTAGGAGACAGACTTGTATCATGGCAATGCAAAAAGTAAACATGTGTCTCAACTTCTACAGCAGAAACATAATACATTGCAGCTTCAGCTTGCTGTGGACAAGTCCTTTGGATTCAAAATCAGATGATGGACTATAGCATAAACTTCATGGAAACTCCTATGTATGCTGACAACACAAGTGCTATCCGCATCACCAACAATCCAGTGAAACGTTAAAAAAACAATGCACATTGAGATCACGTATCATTTTATTAGAGATTGTGTTGAAAAGAAACGATCAAACTCCATCATGTCCCAATGGAAAACCAATTGGCTGACTTATTTACGAAAGCATTTGATGAAGCTAGATTCCTCTACCTTATCACAACCATAGGCATGATGAATTTTGATTAAAATTTATCAAATCTAATAAAAATAAATATTTTTCTCCATCTCTTGATACAAAAAGAAAAGAATTTTTTTTGGCTTGCCCGAGATAACCTATCTCGGTTCAAAACCTTTCAAAATTCCTTAAGCCATAACACTCTTTGTTAAAAGTGCTTCCGAGGTAATCTCATCCGAGATAACCCAATCCATGATAACTAAAATTACCAAGGAACAGTTATTTCACCCGAGATAACTACACTCGAGGTAACTTTGTTTATATCGGATGACGTAATCTCATCCGAGATAACCTCATCCGGAATAACTAATATCACCTAGGAAAAGGTTATTTCACCCGAGAAAACCACACCCGAGGTAACTTTATTTATATCGGATGACGTCATATTTCCGAGATAATCTCACTAGGTCAATTAAAAGAGAATAAAAAAGTTATCTCGATTGGAAACCTCCTCCAAGGTAATTTCACCCGAGATAAAATTTTACCTAGGTTATCGGTAAAATTTGTCTTCCGAGATAAATTATTACTGGATGACTCAAGAAAAGGGTTATCTTCTTAAACAAATATATGCAAGTTGTCCGATGGGACAACCATTGGTCCAAGAAGAAGAAGCCATGTCAACCCAACTTTTTCTCTTTTACCAGAGCCACTTACTCTTTTTACAATAACCGTCCCTTCCACACCCCTAATTTAAAGCGACATGCAGTAACCTAAAACCCACGATTCCACAAAATTAACTGCACACAGTTAATCACCATCACTCTCACATACCTCCAAACCTTCACTTTCTCTACACCATACTCATACTTCTCCGATTGTGTTCATCAACAAGCTTACATCAACAAATGGCACCTAAAGCAAAGAAGGGGGAATCATCTTCAGATGCAAATGCTATATTCCATGCTGACCACGTGGCACTCCTGTCAAAAACATTTGCTATGCTCTTACAATTTACCCAGACATATGCGAAGCTGTGATTACGAAATTTTGAAAAAAATCATCTTGAACAAAGAATGCTGATGGAATGTATGATGTACACTCGACTGTTCAAGGTCACAAAGTGATAATCACTAAAGAAGTCATCAGAACACATCTCAAGTTCAATGACTTAGGAGGCTTCAAAGAAGTGCCGACATCTGAATATATTGAAACCTTAAGGGCTATAGGCTATGGAGGATTAGATAAGAAGTTAAAGAAATCATAATTGCCATTCAAATGGAGATTTCTTTCACATGTGATTTTGGCAAATCTGTCTTCAAAGAAGAGTGTCGATGAACTCTATTCAGTGCAGGTCTCAGGTTTACATGGACTGGTACAAGGTTTAAAATTTAATATAACTAGAATGGTGCTGGATGGCATGGTGGACAATTTTAAACCCAACAATGTCCACTTCTATCACATGTATCCTAGATTTTTGCAACACATTCTAAGGTGTTTGATACCCAATTTTAATTTATCAGATAAACTTTATCAGTTAAGGGTACCAAATGAAAATTTATTTTCCTATTTATCAAGCAATGAAAAGAACAAAGGATATACAGGAAGGGACATTGACCACCCCATACGTGTGCCTAGACCTCCAGTGAGTGCACCAATGGTGCAACCACAAGCAAGTCCTGAGCCTAATGCTCCAGTTGACAACCCTGTGTTACCAGCAGAGGTTGAACCCCCAGCTGCAAATCCTTCCTCTTCCAAACAATTACCACTTAAAAAGAGGAAGAGACAGTAAAAATTTGTTAACATTTCAGCCATTTCATCCCCAACCATTGATCCAGAAAATCCTGAGAAAGAGGGTGCAAGGTCTACTCCGCCTGTGCAACCCATAACCACCCAAACTTCAAGCCCTGTCAAGGACAAAGTCCTTAGGCAGAAAATAGCCAAAAGAGATAACCAAGCAAAAGGTGACTCTCCAAAAGGAGATGATCCTATAGGGTTGAATGTACATCCCTCATTCACTAGTAAAACTCCAACTAGAGTAAGCTAGATTACACCTGAAAGTGAAGGTGATGACATTTTCTGTACTTCTCATGATACACTATCACCAGAAACCTTATTTGCAGGAGATGTTTTGAAGAGTCTCAAGGAAAAATCACCCCAAACCACCCTTTGGTAAGGAGTTTAGCCATAGGAGTACAGACATAGCTGATGTGAAAAGGGCTGCCACTACACTTGAGTCCCCACCGGAACCAGTGGTAATGGTGTTTTGGTCAAAAACTGCCTAAGCAATTAGTTGATCAAACTTTGTAAGTGAGGTAGAGTGTTTGATGTAAAAAGAGATGGAAATGTAATTTTGGAGATTGACACGAGGATATAACGAGGGAAAAATCCAGGAATCCTTGAGTATCCTCAAGGAGCCTAGCAAAAAACCTCGGGAGCCGGCTTAAAGTGCCTGCTGCCTCAAACTTTTATATAATCGAAAGTTGTTCAAGTACAATGAGTGTGAGCTTGTAATCTAAGTGTTACAGAGGATTGCCAGAACATAAGTCGCGTGTGTGTGTGCCTATAGCTCGATGTATATATATAAGATTACAAGAAAACTAATCTCCTAAAAACTAGCAACTAACTCCACGTTTCCTCATAGCCGTTTGAAGTCCACTTAGTCCACGTTTCTGTTAGCTGACCGAGTCTTTAGGACACGTGATTCATGTTGGAGTTAACCTGCGAATAACAAACAAAAGGGGAAAACAATCGTTAGTGAAAAAGTATAATTCAGGATCCTTACAGTGATGTGCTTGCGAGCTGCTCAAGATCTCCTGAAATCTGGTACCAACAATTGCCCCCAAATTTTTGACCGGTGTTGCATGCAGGCCAGCTGTCGAAAATTTTAATTCAGGCCTTATCGCTAAGTAATTATGATTCAGAGAAATTAGTTCGACCCAACTTCCTAGGCGAAGTTCCCGTTGGATTTTTGTTTTATAACCCCATTCTCTCATCATTTCTTTGCACATCTTCTTCTTCGGCAAAACCCTAGAGCTTCTCCGATTTTCCACAGGTCAGTTCTCGTGTCTTTTTTCTTCATCTTTTTCGAACATGGGGAAGAAAATGCTTCGATCTTCGGCCACTGTCTCCGAAAATGTGGCCGACGACTTTACTGA
>JBCNJP010012365.1:0-13924 GCA_039602395.1 Deinandra increscens subsp. villosa
GTCAACGGAGAGAGGTTTGACCTGATTTTTGGTCCGGTTGTCACACATATTGACCCAAAAAAAAAGTCGGAACACTAAACCAAACCTGGATTAGTTGGGACCAAGGAGTTGTGGTGAGTGACTCTCCACCGATCTTCACTGAGTTTCAGGGGCATAAACATCCTAGTTATAAAAATAAAAATAAAAATTAAAATTTAATAAACATCATTCAAAATGTAAACGGGTCATTATGAAGATTTAATTGAGAAATACCTCAAGAAATTATAAGATATCTCGAAAAGTGTTTCGCTAAGTTATTAAAAAAAATGGCACAAATATATGTAGACAGATTTTCGGACTTGATTCTTACATGGAAAGCTAAAACACCTTCTCCTCAGTTATAGCCCATATATGCAATTCATGAATAGCAACCACCTCATCTATCTCACAAAGACCCCTTACTTTAGCTATAAAGTGAAGTGAAGTTTACAAATTAGCCAACCTTCACATTAAGAGGTAATATTGACAGATCCATTGCAAAATCCCTAAATGGGTAAAAAAAAAAGACTAGAGATTCATACACTCTGTAACAAAATAATCTGAGATTTAAATACATACTTTATAGACACATACACACACATAAAATGAGCACTAAAAGTAGAACTACTGATATAGGAAGAGAATACCAACAAATGATTTTATATTGCTATGTGACTTCAAAGTTTTCCATTTGTGATAATTATACATCAATTTATCTAAAGCTAGATATTTAGGTGTACTAACGATGAAAGATAACAATGGTAGTTTGCCACAAAAACAACAATAACTGCACATTAAGTTTACCTACAATTGTGATAATGCACAGATTCAAGCCATTTTAAAGCCTTTCCTTCTCGAAACACCTTTGTTAAATATTGCATCCTAACCAAAAAGCAAAGAAACTTATCAATATCCGAAAAGGGCAATGAGCATAAAAAAGCACTGTGTTTATAACAGTAGACCGTTACTGTAAATTTACGTGAGAACACGTCAGTTCACTTATATGGGTGGTCAATCTCCAAAGCTTACCTGAAAATGAAATGGGCCAAGTAGGTAAGAAATAGATTAATCATCAATAAACCTAAAAAGAGAACATGTAAATTTGGTAAATGGGCTCAAATAGCATGTACCAGAGCCGAAACGAAAACGTAGGCTCAAATAGCATGTACCAGAGCCGAAACGAAATCAACCTATTGAGCTCTTCAAAACTGTGACATAAAACATGAATATGAACAAACTATGAAAAAAAAATAAGCATACAATTTTGTTTAAAACCATTCAATCAGATTCAATTAGAGGATAATAATAATAAAAAAAAACAACATATAAATTAATAAATCGATTCAAACAATAGGGGTTCTAATCACAAATAATAGAGATTTTTTTATAAGAAAAAAATGGATGACAACATAGTCTCATGCCTATATCTGCAAAATCTAATATGGGTAATAAAAGTTTTCTTATAAAAATGTTACCTAATGATGTTTTCATCATAAATTTTTTTCTATACAATTGAAGTTTAGTACTTAGATCCAAGTGAATACATGATTAGATACAGGTAGAGCATCATATAGATTGAGCAGCGAGATAGAATTTTTTTTTTGAACGGCAATTAAAATAAGAGCGGACCCACTAGCAAGGCGCTAGAGGCCGCAAAAAGGAACAACATTACAAAGAAAAAGAAGACCAATCAGACCAACAAATGGACTGATTTTTACAACGATTCACATACCACATAAAACTCCAAGTTTTAATCTCACTAATCACTCTTTGTAAAGAAGGGGGCCGATGATTGAAGATCCCCTTGTTTATCTCAAGCCAAATACACCATAATCCAGTTAGAAAGATTACATTAACCGCCTTAGCTTTGTGTTCCGAGAGACAATTCACCTTATGGATATTAGCCAGATCCGCAACCGAGAACGCAAACACCCCTGGAATCCGGCACCAAGACGCCAACACTTGCCACACCCAGTCCGTAAATTCGCATCCCGTGAACAAATGTGGAACCGTTTCAGTCCCCTCACCACAAAGAGCGCAGTTGGTATTCGCCATGTAAATATTACGATGAGATAAAGCCTTACGAGTTGGCAATCGATCATGCATCGCACGGCACGTCACACCAGCAAGTTGATCTTCGACGGGACGAACCTGCACCAAGCAAAGTTAAAAGTAGGCCTGCTGTCATCCGAGTTCGTCAATATAAGTCTTAAGGATTTGGTGGAGAAAACTCCTGAAGGCTCAGCATTCCATCTCCAGGATCCCTGCTCCCTCACTAAAGTGTTTTGGATGTTAATTCCATACGTAGGTAGCTCTTCAATGGATTTAATAACCTTTTTCCAAACCCCATCTGATCCTGAACCCAGCGGAAGGAACGGATCAGCACCCGACCTTGAGTGTAGCCCATCAATTACCCTTCTCCACATGTGACTGTGTTCTGTTTTGTGGCGCCAAGCCCATTTCGCGAGTGAACACAGATTATTAATCTTTTCCAAAGACGATAAACCCAATCCACCTTTCTCCTTTGGGCAAAGGATTTTATCTCGACCGATCCAATGAATTTTTCTCTTGATAGGTTGGAGCCATTGAATAACATTATTTACCTTGAAGAACGTGATCGGATGGAGATCAATCATCAAAGATTGAGTAGCTAGAGAGAAGAACTTGACCGGTTCATAAAAAACAACGATCTAGAAGTGCTTAAAAAACAATAGCAATGAGTGGATCTGTGTTCTAAAACAACGATCGAGATGAAGGATCGACAAAAAAACCCTAAAACATTTAATCGAACAAAAATCCCTAATAGACTAAATTCGTGATGGAACTGAAGAATCAATATTAACAGATTTTTATGATAATATAAAGTTGTATAATTTTTTTTTTCATATGAATTTAACATGTTTAAACAAACAACGGTTACAACTCAACATGAAGTACAAGGGAGGCGGACAACAAGCTGCGCCGCCAATCCCTTCTGAATAGCAAAGCCTAACCGAGTGAAAACCACATTCAAACCCCTAGGAGTCGCCACATTCCCATTCATGACCTTCTGAACGCGGGTCAAAGTATCCACAGCTTCCGGGGCGAGGTAACCGAAGGTGTCAAACGCAAAAGGCACGAACACATGTTGATTCGCCAGACACGCTTCCTCATGTTTGCGCACTTTCCCAGCAGCAACATACCCGAGTAAAAAAAATTACCTTCTTCTTGGATTTGATCGAACTAATGGGCGATTTAGTTCCTCATCGCCGCATACCCGATTGTGAATCGAAATTACCCTAATCCTCGCAACCGCCGTAGTTGCTGCCGCTCCTGGAGGCGAAACCAACAACAGAAATAAGTAAATAAAGAGTGAGATCGAGCAGAACTTGAAGAAGATTACTTACAGTACTCAAGATCAGACCGAAGAAGATGGATGCGAACGACGGAGCGAGAGAGAGGAAACCCTAAAACGGAACGACACAAATGAGGCGTGTGGGTTGTTTGCGAGTTTATATATGCGGGTCAAAAAAATGGATACCTAAACGAATCATACCCGGATCCGCGAGTTTAGTATTTTTAACCGGATTTAAAAAAAAACAGAAAATTACACATCAGCTTTTTAATGAGTATGAGAGTGCCACCTACACAAGTGTATATGTGGACAACCTTAATGGGTACCAAATACACTTGATATGTTTTGTTTAATAGATAGGTAGGATATGATTTGTTATAAGTAATCGTTTAATATAAACAATATTTTACAAAACAACCATATGTCATAATAAGTATTTTTCTAAATAACCATCTTCGATATTTGATGCATTTTCTTCTGATAAATGATGAATAACTAAATTATAAACTTATAGTTTACTGTTTTAGAATATTTCATAAATTCATGGCATAGTGTTCCTGTGCAATTCAATTCAATTTGGACTAAAACTTTGAGATCCTGCTAAACAAACAATAATTTCAATAAAAAGCAATAGTATCTTAAAAAACCAAACACTCCAAACTTGTTTGGATTGCTTATTTTTTCAGTTTATTAACGTTTTAGAAAAGCTAATAAGCTATTTTCATTCTTTGGTATCTAATAAACACTTATGACTTTTAGCTTTTTGAAAAGCTAATAAATCAATTTTTCATAAGCCAATTTTTCATGGCTTTTCAAAAGTGATTATAACTTTTTGAATGGTCTAGAAGATATAAACATGGAGAGAAAGTGACACTAGAGAACTAGTAGAACTCATATTGTTCATTCTTTAACAATTTATATAACCCACTATTTATAGGGCTACAATATTAATACATATAATAATGAGATGGGTATTACGAATATGGATAGTCACAATTTAATAATTATTCATAACACTCTCCTTTGACTATCCATAAAATGAAATAAACAATACATTTTTCAAGGAAAATTGGATTTTAATAATACAAGTTTTACCTTGTTGGCAGATAATAATACGAGTTTTGAAATTTCCTCACAATAATACGAGTTTTGTGGGTATTGGATTCTAATGATACACCGTTAGTTTTTTACTAACGGTGTTAGTTCGTTGCCTACGTGGCAGGTGCCACGTCAGGTGCCACGTAGGAGGAAAACAGTCCACGTCAGGTGCCACGTAGGCAAACGACTAACACTGTTAGTAAAAAACTAACGGTGTATCATTAGAATCCAATATCCACAAAACTCGTATTATTGTGAGGAAATTTCAAAACTCGTATTATTATCCGCCAACAAGGTAAAACTTGTATTATTAAAATCCAATTTTCCTTCTTTCAATACGCTTGGCGATGCTGCCTCATTAAAAACCTTGCTAGGAAAACCAAGTGGGACAAAACCATAGCTATGGAAAAAAGAGTGCAATGCATATTGTCTCCCCCTCATTTCGATATGTATCATTTATGTGAGTTAAGTCGATCTTATTGATCCCTTTTGGTGCAAGTCCTTTAAGCTATTTGCTCAGTGCTTTTGTAGTGGTTGATCTGCTTCTTAATTCCTTGATGTGCAATTCCTTAAGCGACCAATGTTATACGATCCTCATGAATAGCTCCCAAATTTTAGCGAAGTGTGTTTCAAAACTAATCAAATAACTGACTGGGGGTAGAAAGCGACATTTCCAACGTTAGATGATCCCAGTTTTTAGCTTTGGTTTCTCAATAGAGTTCCAATACATTCTGAAAATGTTCACGGCCTCATGCTTAATAGATAAACACCACAAGATCCAAAATGGTGTTGTATAACAGTACCCGCATCTTAATGACTAACAAAGCTTGTTTTGTTGGGTTAGTAAAAATATAAACTTATACCTTTATACCTTCAAAATATTCCATTGTCTCATCATTAGACATAGGCGATATCATGCATATAAATTTAAATAAACAATATCTAGCAAGAAATGCTCATGCAACAAGTGTACATTGTTTTAGTACTTCCACATCAATATTTTCCCGTGCTTTAAAAATGGTCATTTTATGTATCCAGTAATCTGACAATCTTTAGCATCTATGATGGATGAGTATGTTTCCACAATATACTCTTCAAAAATTTTAGATATAGTTTGATTGATGGATATGAATATAAATATATATGTATATCTATATGCAAATGTGTGACCTCTTCATGAGATATTATGTTGCAACATCTACTATAATAACTACAAAAGCCAAAATTGTTCTTCTGGTAGATGGACCATTAACATGATACTTATATCTTTGTATCCGAAATAATCATAAGTTGATATCAAACTTAATAAAACTATTTTTAGTCCATACACAAAACATGTAAATTTACATTATATATTCTTAAGGCTTTATACAAAATGCTTAAGACAATATAATCCATCTATAATCCATTATAAACTAATTTGCATCCTGATTAATTATACATATGCATTCACTCATGAGGAGTTTGAATACATAAACTTAATCACTTAACAAATCAATTTAGAATTTATAACATTATACCATTCTTATCCATGGTTTATTAACATATCATGTCATTATGTGATGCTTACTGGTGCACAAGGATTATTTATTTAAAATATTTCGAATACCTTCAAGTATTCAACTGTCATGGGGGTTTATATGGACTTAAGCATTCATCGTATATAAAGAATCGTAACGTATTCGGATCCGAATGTGTATACAACAATCATAACATTCTCGAGAACTTACTCTACATTATTATGGCACTTTAAACCATACAGAAATTTCATGTATCTTCATCAAGTGAGCCATATACCTAGGATATCATAATTTTCATAAGACACATATCAATTCTCTATTGTATTACCAGACTAATGAACTGTTGGAATCTCATTACATCCACCACCGGGGAATATGTCCCTTCATAATCAAACTTAGGTCTTTACGAAAATCCTTATACCACCAATTTTCTCTATAATGCTTAATTTTTTAATTTTTTTTTGGAAATATGCTTTTGTATAACAAACCTGCTTATATCCAACATATTAGGGAATTTCACTTTGCTTGGTTTGCGTCTTTCCGTTGTGACCATCCTTTCTACTTTTCATCACAGGCAGATCTTAATTCTTGATCTGTATCAGATTTATTATTTATAACGCTTATTATATCCAAAATATTATCGACGTTGATTTCGTTTTGATTCCATATATGTTTAGACATGATATAATTTATCGAGACCTCTTCATCATTTTCAGGTACCCGAGGTTCTTCTGGATCCATCATGTCTAACGTCTCTTTAAGGGACTCGTATTCCAATACCTCGACTTGACCATCTTCATTAGTTGCTCCAATTTTTTAGGATATTTTATTCTTGGAATCGACTAGTCTACCACGATTCGTACGTGCCATAGACTCATTATCAATCTTTACTTGTCCTTCTAGCTAGGACACTAATCTTAATTGGAGCACTAGCAGCTGGTATATGTGACTTAGTCACTTTTTAAGGTTAGTAAATGTGTCTGGTAATTGATACGCTAATCTTTATAAATGAATTATCATTTGAAATTCTAGTTTACGATGTTTAGTTTAAGGACCAAGATAATACATCGATAATTCATTCTAGCTTATATGATTTCCTAGCTGCTTTTTATCTCCCCCTAATGTTGGGAATGTTATTTCATTAAAACATAAATCTAAGTAAAAAATAAATCTATCACTATTGGTAGTGATTTATACCTAACATTAATTCCCTACATCCTTTGAGGTCCCATCTTCGTGCATTGTGGTGGAGCAATTTCAATATATAGCACACAACCAAAATATTAGATGGGAGTAATTGGTAACTGACCATAAACCAACTATAATAGGGAGGAGGTATTATAACTTATTGGCCTGATATAAATTAATGTCACTTCAAGTAAAATGTCATGCACCCTACATACAAACATAAACTTCTTCTCTTATGATTATTGGCTTTGCAATCAATTGTAGGCGTTTGGTAACCGTCTGAACAAATGCAATTCGTGTTCGAACTTAAACCAACATGAAGTTCAACACTTATTCCAATAATCATTTCAAATTGGGTATTATATTCACCATTAATGTTACCAAAATAAATATGATAATTTGGAAGAATGTGATTGCTATCTCATTAGCTAAGCCACAAATCATGCAGCCTTCAAGTTGCGAATATGATAAACATTTAGAGATGCATCGATTTATAACACTAAATGGTATATAAGTTATGATATATATCATTTATCTCTTCCAGATTAATTAGGGATTCACACCCATTTTAATCGGTAAATAATTTTTTATCCTTAAGAGAAAATATTACATACTAGTTTTCAATTTGAAGAATCTTCAAATCTTCAATACATTTCACATCACCATTGACTCGGTGTGGTCTAACCGGCCATGACAATAAAATAACAATGATCTATAAACTTTCAGTTTATGATCTTATATGTTTTCGTTGTACTCACGTTATTTAATAAACGACTAAAATACAAGAGAATGATGTATCAATTCAAACATTCGTGTAAAATAACGTTTCTAATCTTCACACTTTATTTTCATATGATCATCCTCTTCTTTTTCGAGTGTGGTGGTCAACCACATTATTGTCATGAATATCATTACAATCTCTTTAATTACATTCATGATCATGATCATTACACCAATGAATATAAATCCACATTCACTTCAAGGAATGAAATAAAACCAAACAGGTTTCATGATTTTCTCAAACATATGGATATGAAATCCTTTCATACTTCTACATACTATTGATACTTCATGAGCATACTAAATGTATGAAAACAGAAATTGTTTTGTCCGATCTTTTCTCATAATAATCTTCTCTTTAAATAATATCAGTTGAGAAGTATTTATACGTCTGAATCATTCAAGACTTAGTGGCCTTAGATCTTATGGCCTTATATAAATTGGTTATGAGTTTTAAGGAGCATGAAACTTTGAGTATCATATCTAAGCACATTTATAATTTTTCATGAGAGTAACAATAACCCACAAATGAGTATAATATTTGTTCTATTCTACTATCCTTTACATGAATAATTTAAAGCATGCAGAGTACATGTTATAATGTCAAAACATGTAATTCTTAAATTTATAACATATCATTTAATAAAACATGTTTATACCCTTTAGAGAGATTGTGATAATAAAACCCAACTTGTCTTTTAATCATTTTATCCAATGCTATATAATTGATAGCATATTAAGAATGAGGTGCACGATAAAGTCAAATTGTACAATACATGATGTTATAACATGTCTGTATATAAACTTGGGTTATAGTAACATTATGTGATTTTAGATGCTCAAGTCTTATCACTTTGACTATTACATAACTTCCACCAAAATAGCGAAAAGTTATGGAATCATGAATTTATAACAAGCGGTTTACAATACGTGAGTAATAATATACCAAAACTTTGGTTTAGCTATTCAATTCATTACTAGCTATGATACCATTTCGTATAATATCATGAGGATGTTATGTTTTTAACCCGAACATGATAATAATCTCTCAATTTGTTATCGCATCCTCGACCATAACCAAGACTTTTTACTTTAGTCATTACATAAGAAGACCATAACCATGACTTCTACTTTGGTCATAATATGTTGTCACATGCCCACATTCACTTCTGGGAATTGGGTTCTACCAACGGGATGAGTCTCGTGATTTTTTATTAGAAGCTCATTATTTTCATCATCTCATTACCAATAATGTTTTCACAACATAGAATTAGTTGTGAGGGTGATTCTAAACATCACCGAGTTATTTCAACGCATAGACCTGTAGTCATGTAATTTTAAATGAATCCACTCATGATGAGCTTTGGTAGTATTACCATTCTCTAGTGATCATACGTATATCTCAATCTGGTCAAAATGATAAGTGTGGATATGTACTTAATTTTTTAAGTCTTCATATTTCCAAGACCATTAACCTTCTAATGCATTTCAATATCCAATACCATCATGTAAATCAAAATACATATTATCCGCATTAATATTGTAATGTTATAAGTTGACAACAAATTCATTGCATATCATAATAACATGATTTTATACGATTAAAATATTAATCATGAAGCAAATACATCATAATGGTGCTTTCTTTATAAATTATAAGCAACAATATATTTCCTTAACAATATTTATAGATAATTAATGTCAATAAACAAGATAGTGAATATAAAGGAAGGAAAAATACTATATAATATAATCATTATGATTCAACTATATAAATGCAAATTATCTAAAATTATGAAATTAAATGTGATATTTAAAAAGTTTATTATTTATATAACATTTGTGTTTGCTTACCTGTACTCTAAAAGGGCACTGTTACTGCCATATGTTTTATTTTAATTTGTGGATCTGGCGGTGGCTTCTCGATCCTTCCCAGCTCATAACCACTGGCTCTTTCTCTCTCTACATTTACCACACTTTTTCTTGATGCTTCCCAGCTCATAAGTTCCAGTGGCTCTTTCTCTCTCGACATTTACGACCCCTTTCTCTATCACTGTGTTCCCGAGTTTACTTTAGGAGGGAAGGGAAGGGAAAGGGAAGGAAATGAAAAAAAAATTGTGTTTCTGAGTTTCACTTAAGGAGGGAAAGGAAAGAAAAATAAAAAAATTTGTGTTCTCGAGTCTCATTTAAGGAGGGAAAGGAAGGGAAGTGGAAGGAAAGTTAAGCCAATTTCCAGTGTTTTTCTTTCTTTCCGATTTGGAAGGATTCAGAAGGAAAGGAATCACTCTCTTTCTCTTCCTTTCATTTCTCTTCTCTTCCTTTCTCTTCTCTTCTTTTCCCTCTTTAAGTAAACTCGGGAACTAAGCGTATATTTCTCTAAACCTTCATCGATTCCCTTTTTCATTTGACTTGTTCGACCGTCGTTACCGTTCGACTACCGTTGCAGTTCGATCGCTGTTCCCCTTCAAGATCTGAGAACGTTGCAACGATGGCAATGGTTTAATGCATTCGTCCACCACCGCCGTTACAATTGAGTTAAGAAAGATGTGTTATATGCAGCTTGGCGAGGCATGGATTTGCAGCCAGTGTAGTTTCGCTTCTTTTCTCCTCATATTTTACAGATCTGAGACACGATTTTGTTATATCATCGGATCGTTTCTATTGACTTGATGAAACTTGGCCAGGCATGAGTTTGTATTTACTTTATGAAACTTGCCCAATGGTTTCTTTGTTATTGATCGTTCATGTGGCTTTATATTTGGCTATGATGATTTGGATCTCCATATTTGAGCCTAGAAGTTCACATCTAGAAAATGTGCCATTCTATTTTAAAGTATATTGCCTCATGGTAGCTCTCTGATTGATGATCTAGGAGTTCTGTTAATTGTGTTGTCGTTCTTATAAATCTTGCTTTTGGGTTTTTTAAGAACGTTGAACTGAACCGGTATGTTCTCGGTGCTTTTATTTCAGGCGATGATAATTTAACGATTTCGTTATGTTCTTGGTGGTGATGGCTGTGGTCTGGAGGCGTGAAACTTTGGTTTATCGCAACCCCACTTTGACCCCTGCTAATTCTTTGACAAAGAATTGAAAATCTGAGCCACTAACTTCTTATTATATCAGTGTGATCCCTGCTAATTCTTTTACAAGAAACTGAAAATCTGAGTCTGTAAACGATTTCATTTTAGATTGTAAGATTCCCATATTTTCTTTTGATTGCATTTTGGATGACTTAAGTATTTTGGGTTCCATCAAATGATTTTCAGTTTTGGTTCTATCAATTGAAAGCATTTCCAGACACTCCATCTTTCACCATTGCAATGTAATGGTTGATTACATGAGTTTCTGTTAGGTTATTATCTTTTACTTATGCATCTCTTTGATCTTCATATTTAATTAATCCATCTGGCATTAATAATCATCTAGAAACACACATATCAGACATACTCTTTCATGTGTTTTAATTGTATTCTGAAGACTGAAGTTATACAAAAGCATTTGCCTAAAATACTAAAACAAAAGTTAAAATACATTTAAAGACATTGCTTTACAAAATTTATATATTCTACCTTACTTTACTTTTATTTTAAAGTCAAAATCTTAAAAGTGTATAATCTAAAACGTCAATTTTCTAACATTTTCGACCCGCCGCAAAGCGCGGGTCGAATTACTAGTATAGAACATGAAACTCCTATAAGATTAATGGTTATAAATATCAAATGCTAAATTAATTTAATAATAAAATACTATTAAATAATTTAATGAAGAAATATGAATGGTTTTTCTACTCATCATTTTGTCTACCAACTATAAATATATAACATTCTCATTAGATAAAATTAAATGACTATAAAAACGGTTATCAATATATAACATTCTCATTAGATAAAATTAAATGACTATAAAAACGGTTATCTGGAAATGAATGATTATATTAGTTATTTTAAAATTGTTATATGCATATAACACATTGATTCCATTTTTTTATGTGATTTACATCATAACAATCAAAATGACCATAAAGAATATCAATTTCATGACTTATTTTCGTTTAGTAATATGAAGAACATGCTTTTAATATAAACCATGACTATAGTTTGTAAACAAAACATAATTACGATTTTTACTAAACAGATTCAAATTGCTTGATGAATAATCAATAATCGTGTAGAACCAATACATACAAATATCGATTTAATCCAAAATTGTATGAATTACAACATGGATTATTTAAGAGATTAAAGATAGAAGAAAAAAATAAACTTACTAGCCAATGTTGACATACTTTATGAAGATTCTACTCTAAAAGGAACTCGTGATGATAACGTGTTTTATAACAATGCCCATGAACAATCTAAATATAATAGAAGATATATACATGGAGAGAGTGATAGTAGAAAACTACTAGAACTCATATTATAAGTTTTTTTAACAATGTACATAACTCACTATTTATAGGGCTACAATATTAATACATATAATAGTGAGATGTGTGTTATGAATATGGATAGTCACAATTTAATAATTATTCATAACATAATACTCACCTAAGAGCATTCACAGCAGGTTCCTTATCCTTATCCTTATAATTTATACATTTATTATTACTTTTTCTCTCTCTTCTACTCACAACCATAATTAAATAAAACTTTCTATACCTTTATCATTACATGCTCTCTCTCTTCCAATCCCCAAATTTTAGCAAATCATCAAACTTTTTGTTAAATATACAGATTTTGTAAAGTTTTCCTCTCTCCTCTACTCACAACCATTCACAACCAAACCTTAAATTATACAGATTTACACTCACATATTTTTTAAGGAACCTACCGTGAATGCTCTAACTTTATTCTCATTTAACAACCTTTTACTCATTTTACTTATAAAAGCTAAACCAAACACTTTTAAGAAACAACTTATTGACTTTTACCACCACATAAACAAATCCAAACACTTTTTAAAAAAAAACTATTTTAAAAAAAAAAAAAGTTATAAACCAATAAGCAGTTTTGACAAAAATTACTTATCCACTTAAATACGCAATCCCAAACATGCCCTTATTTGAATATAAGTCTATTAGTCTATACGTTGTGCGTAGCGAGTTAGACGCCAACACCGGCAAAGACTTGCTGAGAAGTCATCGAGACCGTCCCGACAAAGACTCTGTGGCTAAACAAAGTTTGTTGACAGGGATTTTGGAGCGGGTTGGATGAGACTCTTTGTTTAACTCAACCCTTTTCAATTTCAAGTTACTTTTAATGTCTATTTTTTATGAGTATTGCAAATAAATTTAAAAAAAAATCAAACTCTATGTGTGTATTCTGGAAATTGAATGGCTAAATTACTAAAAACGTTCTTACTGTTCCATCATAACCAATGTATTCAAAACAAGTTTTGTGAGATCATCATTCATTAAGGTTGTCAGGTGAATTTAGACCAACGATGCCATCCAGGAAATAAAAGTTTAAATCAAGAATTACGGGTGAAATGTGGTAATGGTTTCAAGGCATGTATTTTAGAAGTTTTCTCATAAGTTGTAACTTATTTGCAAGTTATGAAGGATACTCTTACATAGGAAAGCGTTGTAAAGCATGTTACTGCGTCTCGTCATAAATAATCTAAATAACAACATTCGTAACAATAAATTAAAAATATTCAAAATTAAAGTAGAAACAAAAACTTATTTCGTAAAAAATTCTAAGAAAAAGGTAAAAGAAATTCTACATGGCCATTTGGGTCGAGACGACCCTATATATAAAATATCTTCTTACTATAATAAATAATTACAACTTTCAACACATGTCAACACTAGATTAATTCTCATAAAAGTTTCCCTCCCATATATATTCCCTAACAAATTCTTTTTAATTGGAAAATATATCTTACTTATAATTGAAATAATATTTTTCTTCTCGTTTTCGGCTAAAATTACAAACTGGCTGTTTGCCCCCTGATCATATTGTGTATATAAAAAACTAGTCTTTAA
>JBCNJP010012366.1:0-13923 GCA_039602395.1 Deinandra increscens subsp. villosa
TAATAAGTATATATAAAGTTAAAATGGATTAATGATAAAGTATTTCAAACACCAAGTTAATCGGATATTTAGAAGTTCGCGCGGACCGTAAGGGTAGACGCCTGTACACTGGGGTTTCTGGCATAGCGGGGGTGTCGCCATCCCATCTGGGCAATGGCATCCCAACACTGGGCGACCCCGGAGTGAGCGTTTACTTATAGGAATGCGTGTCTTCATTTTATTAACAAAAGAAAAGGATAATGGCCTAAAGGGCATTTTGGTCATTTTGACCTTTAAAAGGAATAAACTTAATAACTAAGTATTATTAAGTTAATAAAGAGTTAAAATAAACATAGTAAATGCTTATTATATTAAACCTTGCGTTAACGCCGTACAATACACGATTAGGTTTAATTGGAAAGCATTGCGGAGGTTTTCTCTGAATTAACTGCTTAAGAGAATAAGGTGAGTTCTATGAGCCCACTTTTAAATGTTTTAAATGTTTTAATATTTTCGGGCCTGATATACATGCAATGATATATATATTCAACTGTTTACTTGAAAAGTATTTGAGATGCCTTTACTTGTTTTGTGTTGATACACATACATGAAAATGTTATAATGCCTATAACTGTTTTAAGTTGTTATTACCTGTTATAAACTATTTTCGGGAAGGTTATAATAAACGGGTAATAAAGAAGTTAAACTTTTAAAGAAAAGTTTGAAAAGAGGAAAATGAGTTTTTAAGGATAAAGGAAATGACCCTTGGGGTTATTTTAAAGAAGTTTTAATCTAAGCAGAGATTGTCTGGTAAGAGGGGAATTGCAATTCGAGCAGTGGAAGTTAATCCACTGGAGTAACGACGGTTACTCAAGAGGCGGGGGGCGACGGCCACCCGAAGGGACTAAGCGTAGTCCCAGAGGTAGACAATGCTTAGTAGAAAGAGGTTTTGCTTATAATGTTTTGTATGACTTTCTTATACAAAATGATTATTAGCTGGAAAGGTGATTTAGAGTATTAAATGATTTTTAATACTGAAAGTTTAAATGTTATGTTTAATATAATCCTGTTATGTTTTATATTAAACAAGGAAGGGACCGTTAGGTCCAACTATTTGAAGTAACCTTTCGAGGTTAAAAGTTAAATGTTTTGGTATAATTATGTTATTTTTATACCTGATAAATATTTATAAAGAAGGGGTCGTTAGGCCCAAATGTTTGAGGTAAACCTTTCAAGGAAAGGTAAAGTTTTAAAATACTTAGAACTCACCAGCGTAAGCTGACCTTTAAAAGCATGTATGTCAGGTATCGGTGATGTTTAAATTAGCAAGGGAAGGGCTCTAGCAAGGGCAGATTAGATGGGCAAGCTATCAAGAATGACTCGGTAGTAGACTGGTATAGCTATAGATAAGATCTAGTTATAGATTATGTTATTATCTTCCTTACTATTGTATCTTGTTATATGTATAAATGAAAAGTTTTTAATTTCCGCTGCTTAGTTATCTCTGTTGTACCATGTGTTCATGAGTAAATCCGACACGTGACCCCTCCTGGAGCCAAGACTGGGAGTGGGCGTCACAAAAAAACTTATAGAAGTAGACTCCAAAGTCGCTAGTAAGTTTTTTTCCTGTGGTCAAGTCCAGCCCTGCTAGCACACCGGTAGCATTCAATATCGCTTCTCAGTGGGCTAGTGATCTCTTCGGGTGGGTTTTGTTAGGGTATTCCCATCCTCACCGTTGATCGTATCCTCCACTATGGGGTTGAGTTTGAGTACTACAAGCTGCTTCTATCGGGGCCTTTGGAACTCCAGATGAGAAATAGAGAGTGGGAGAAGAAAGTTCAGGGACCATCGGAGAACGAATGGAGGGCGGTGCAACATCGGAAATCGAACAATCAAGATGTGGGTGGGGGGGGGGTAGAAAGGATGGGATATTCCCTGACGTAACCTCATATTATATCACGAATCTTCTGGAAGGGTGTACGGCAGACAGATTGAGGAGAGAATGCAGTAGGTTTGGGAGAGTGGAAGATGTCTTCATTCCTTTCAAGAGAAACAAACATGGGGGGGGGGGGGGTCTTCGGTTTTGTGAAGTTTTCTGGGGTCAAGGATGCATGGACCCTAGAAAGGGTGTTAAGAAAAGTTAAAATTGGTGGTTCTATTCTTAGAGTCAATCTAGAGAAGTTTGATCGTTGCGGGGTGCTGATTGCTCCATCGGAGCATCTTCAAGGAAGGAAGACGGCGCCAAGACTCCCAGTACATAAATTTAAGACCTCTATTGAGTAGACAAGCCGGGTCAATCATATTCAGGGGGTCTCCTTTGCCGATGCCCTCAAGGGGAGGAAGACGATGGACAAGGAAGAAGTTAAGGACGATACCAAGGTACCTCCTATGGGTGAAGTAAGAGGAAGAAGCATCTCGATTTTCAATAAAGACTTTTCTGGTTGTCGCTGTCTGGAGAAATAACTCTTTGGTGGGGAGGGTTAGGAATTTTTCATGCCTTTAGAATCTACAAGTTAAGGTGGAGAAGGAATTCTTTTGGACGTGCAGATTAGGTCCTTAGGAGGGTTACAAGTGCTCCTCTCCTTCAGAGACGATCTGGATATGGAGCATTTTAGAAGAGTTATGAGTAATGATTCTGAATGGTTCAGTCGTCTATTCCAGTGGGAGGAGGGTTTAGTTTGTGATGAAAGACTTGCTTGGATTAAAGTTGTCGGAGTTCCTCCTCACCTTTGGGACGACGAAGTATTCAGGTTGATTAGGGAGCAGTTTAGGGAAGTGGTTAGTCCAGGGGAAGCTGATGCTCTTGACGTCAATCTAGCTTGGAAAGTTTTAGGGGTGGGGGTGGCTTCGGATCAAGTGATCAATGAGGTGATTCATCTTGAGCGGAAAGGGAAGTCCTACAGTTGCATGGTTATGGAACAAGCGTATGAGTGGGTGCCGGATTTTGTTCATAAGTAGAGGAATCTGGATGCCACTAGTGTTCCGAGGACGGTGGTGGAGGATCCTCCCGTTAAGGCCCCTTTGTCGACGGAGGAGGTTGATGCTCAAGGGGTAGTGGGTCAGTCTCCACAAGTGGATGCAACGGTGGAGGAAGATGAAGAGATGGCTCTCAATGTGCCAAAAAAGGGGTGCGGGTATCGAGGTAGATTGTAACGCCGCTGACTCTCTTCCCGATGTGAGGAACGGTGATGAGTCTGATGACACGCCATTCGAGGAGGAAATTGAGTTTGAGGAAGGGGAAATACGGGGTGATAAGGACGTGACTGCGCCCTCTAATCAGGGGGAAATTAGTACTGAGGTGGAGGCGGGTCACAGGGAGAACCTTCGGAGGGATTTTTCTCATGCTTTTGGTGCTGGGGCTGGGTTCTTCTTCTGGGCCCAAAAGACAGAAGTTGATTGATGTCCCTGACCTCAACTTTCCTACCCGCAAATAAGTTCGGGCCCGTTGTGCAAGACCAACAATAAGAGAAAAAGGGGGAGAGCTACCGGCCCATGCAAGATAAGTAAAGGAAAGGGTCTCAGGATAACGGGATCAGTTGGGAACGGCGATGTCTTCAGATGGGAGGAGCCAAATCACCCTACGCAACCTCCAAACCCGCCGGAGGAACCGACCATCCTTCTTTTTTCTCAAGATAGGGCATACATTGCTCTGTTTGACGAGGTTGTTGAAATGATTCGTTTGGCCGCATATGTAGGGGTCCAAGCTCAAGGGGAGGAAGCTAATATCGCTGAGGTGGTGTTGGAGGAATCGAGAGTTAATTAAAGGATTTTCTATTTTATAACATACGTGGGGTGAGGGATCGAAAGAAGCAACGATGGGTTAATCAACTGAAGAGAGAGAACCGTATCTCTTTCTTGTGTTTCCAGGAGACAATGGTGGGGGATGGGGCGTCAATTAACACCGGGGGTCTCTGGGGGTTAGGAAATTTCCAAGCGGAGTGGGTCAACGCGCAGGGTCAGTCTGGGGGGATTTTGAGTGTTTGGGACCCCACTCTGTTTACTTTCCTAAGGGTTGTCAAAGATCAAAACTTTTTGCTGACGTCAGGGAGGCTTCGAGGGGTTGGGATGGTCTTGAATGTGGTTAATGTTTACTCGTCTCAAGATTTCGGTCTAGAAGAACGGTTGTGGAAGAACTTATATCGGAGTGGATGAGTAAATTGGAGGCTGGTGGGTCCTAGCCGGTAACTTCAATGAAGTCAGGTGCCCCGAATATCGGCTGAGGGCTAAGTTTTATGCTGGTAGAGCTGCGGAATTCAACGCCTTTATCGAGAATTCTGGGCTTGTGGAGTACGCGATGGAAGGAGATAAGTTCACTTATATGGAAGGTAAAGTTAAATCAATCAGTAAGATTGATAGATTCTTCGTTTGTAATCAGGTTTTCTCCAAGTGGCCGACAGCGTCCCTGAGGGCGCATCCCAGATTTTTATCGGACCATAATCCTCTGGTGCTCAAGTTGGAAACGACTGACTTCGGTGCATCGTCGTTCCGTTTTTTCTCTTCGTGGCTTTCAAACCCGGAGATCGAAGAAGTGGTCAAAAGAGGTATTGATTTGGTTAAGGTGGCAGATTTTGATAGGGCTGATTTGTTTATACGCGCAAGCTGAAAAGTATCAAAAACGAGATCAAGGAGTGGAGGAGAAAAGTGAACAGAGAGGTTGCAAGAGAGAAGGATGAAGCGATGGCGTTTTGCCTTCGGATGGAGAATTTAGCGATTTCTCTTGGCCTTTCTTTTTGTGATTCACAGATCTGGGAATAGAAGAAGCTAAAACTCATCCAAATTGAGAATGATAGAATGGATGATAAAAAGCAAAAGGCTCGGGTAAAGTGGTCTATTGATGCGGACGAGAATTCTGCATTTTTTCATGGGTTAATGAAAGTTAATCTTAAGGCGAGCAGGATCAATGGCATTGCCAAAGAAGGTCGGTGGATTTCCGACCCCTTGAAAGTCAAGAAGGAAGTTTGGGGTTTCTTTAAGGAGAAGTTTAAAAGAAAAGAGAGATGGCGGTTAGACATCGATTACAGGGGAATCAACAAATTATCGTCGGAGGAAAGCTCAAATATTTTTGTCACGTTCACTAGGACCGAAATTAAAGAAGCCGTTTGGGATTATGAGAGCGGCAAGGCCCCGGGCCCGATGGGTTTAATTTTAAGTTCTTTAAAACTTTTTGGCACCTTTTTGAGGATGATTTCTGCCTTGTTCTTGATAGTTTTCACAGGGATGGCTCGGTCGGGAATGGATGTGGGGCTGCGTTCTTGCATCTTATAGCGAAGAATAAAGACCCACAAAGTTTGTCCGATTATCGCCCGATTAGTCTTGTCGGGTGCATTTCCAAGGTTGGTAGGAAGGTATTTGCTACCCGGCTAAAGGGGGTGATTGGAAAGCTCGTTTCCGAAAGTCAATTGGCTTTTATTCGAGGGAGAAACATTCTGGATGGGGTCTTGGTGGTAAACGAGCTGAGTTGGTGTCATGGGTTAAAAGTAGAAAGATGTCGGCTATGTTCTTCAAGATAAACTTCGCCAAAGCCTACGACTCTCTTGAGTGGGATTTCTTGGAGTCTATCCTCGATCAAATGGGGTTTTCGAACCGTTGGAGAGTTTGGGTCCGGGGGTATCTTGAAGGCGACAAGTACCTCAGTGCTTGTTAATGGCTCGCCTACCCTTGAATTCCGATGCGAAAGGGGTTTGAGACAAGGAGACCCTCTATCCCCCTTCCTCTTTGTCATTGCCATGGAATCTTTTCATTGGATATTGGAGAAGTCGGGGTCGTTGGGTAATCTTGCTCGTATCTTGAGGATTTTCGGGATGGTGTCTGGGCTTAAAGTTAATCTCAAGAAGTGTAGCCTTGTCGGTCCTAATGTGGAAAATGGGGAGATTGAAGATATGGCTAAAGTCCTTCGGTGTGGTATTGGCTCCCTTTTGACTACCTTGGTTTAAAGGTTGGGGGAAACATGAATAAGAGCAAAGCTTGGGTTTCGTTAGTTGACTCGATTAGAGGAAGGCTCTCTAGTTTGAAAGCCAAGAGCCTAAGTATGGGAGGGAGACTCGTCCTCATAAAAGCCGTTCTTGATTCCCTCCCCACCTATTACCTCTCGATTTTAAGGCCCCTAGTTGTGTTTTAAAGCATTTGGAGAGTATAAGAATGAATTTCTTATGGGGGCAGCGGTGATTCGAGCTCGAGATGCATTCACTGGGTGAGCACAGAAGATGTCCAAAAACCTTTGAAGTGTGGAGGCCTTGGTCTCGTGCCGTTGGATCTAACGAATCATTGTCTTCTCGCTAAATGGCTTTGGAGATCATTCTGAACCGGGTAATCTATGGAGAAGGGTGGTGTGTGGCATTCATATTGTTAGAGGAATAGATCGGTTCTTTCCCAAAAGGGTCTCTATCAGAGGTGTGTGGTTAAATGTGGTAAAAATTGATGATTTTTTCAAGTCGGTTAATTTAGACTTAGAGAGTCTGATAGTAAAGGAAGGAAATCAGATTATTTGGAAGGAAGATTCGGATGGTTTGTTCTCTGTTAGTGGGCTGAGAAACGCGGTTCATAACCAAGGTCAGGAGAACGATAACGTGGTGATGATGTGGAATAGAATTGTCCCAAGCAAATTAAACATTTTCTTCTGGCGCGCGTTAAGGGGTAGAATCGCCACGAGGGATGCTTTGAGGAGGAGAGTTGTGCCTTTGGACTCCGAGGACTGCCCCTGTGCAATTATTCGAACAAGTATGTTGCCCATTTATTAACAGGATGCTCGTTCATTGTTCGTTTGTGGGATTTGATTGCTTCCTGGTGCAAGGTGCCAAGATTCTTCATGTTTGATGTTCCGGATCTCTTGTTCGCGGTGGAGCCGCAGTGGCGAAGCTTGAAAATATCAAGTGGGGGGTCGGGATCTAATTTTTTTCCAAACGCCAATTTTTTGGTAAATGCGGGGTCGAAGCCGGACTATATCGAAATTTTCTACACGAAAATTATATACCCCCTACATTGCAAAAAAAAAATCGGGGGGTCGGACGCCCCCTCCCGTCCCTTAAAAGTTGCGCCACTAGGTGGAGGAATCCCCTTTCGATAGAAAGACTCTAAGTTTCTTTTGATTGCAGACTAGAGAGAAATGGGGGGATTTAAATTGGGAGATGTGAGACACCTTTAATGTGTAAGTTCTTTTTTTGTTGTTTGGTTTAGTTTGTTTTAGCCTGTTTTTATTGTTTCCGTTTCTGTTTTTATTGTTTCCGTTTCTTTTGTGTGGCTGGCTTGGCTCCTTGCTTGGCTGGTCCCCCCTTCTTGGAATGAAAATGCTGTTAAAAAAAAAACTTCAAGAACTCAAACCGAAACTAATTCTTACCTTTATGATAAATAACTGGTTGATTATAGAGACTTTTCTATAGTTGATTTCTTTTCTTAAAACATATATACATAATTGATTTGTAATAAAGAACATTTATGTCTTTTCGGGCAGCAACATTTTCAAACTTTTTTCAATTTATGTCTCTAAAATTTGTGAAAAAGAGGAATATTATTCCATGCAAAAGCAGATTTGTACGTAAAGCTGTAGAAGTTCAACTTTGGACCATGGAAGGAAGAATGTTTTTCAGAGTAAACTTTTGAAAGGTAAATATACTTATTCTGTAAATATAAAAATAAAGTTAACTAGTGGGCTTTTTAACTACGAGGACTTATCTTAGTGGTTATTGGGGATAAGGAAAGACTTGAGACTAAGAGATCACAAATACGACAAGTGTGAAAGTCCAGAAGGTGCATGATAACTCCTTAATTTTATATGCGAAGCATATTTTTTTTTTCAGTTTTTTCTTTTAATGTTATATGTGTTATGTTAAAAAAATCTCATAAGTCCATTCTACACATTTAAAAACCTTTAGTCTATTACCTAACTAATACCAATTTTATAACTCATTATCTAACGATAGCCCGCTACCTGAATACCCATTTAAAAAAAAAACTTTTATCTTTATACGTTTAATTAAGAGTCTAACTTTATATGTTTAATTGAAGTTGATATTTTCAACACGGTTATGAAAATACAAATTCAAGAATTCGGGGACCGTTTTAGTGAAGTGATCACCGATTTGCTAGGATGCATGGCAGCTTTGAGTCCTTGTAATTCATTTAAGTTTGACAAATGAAGTTGGTGAAGCTAAGTGAGTTCTACAAAATGGATCTTGATGATTTCGAAATGGTGTATCTTGAAGGTCAACTTGAAACATATTATCATTCTTTGATTGGTGATGAGAGATTTGCTAATTTGAAGAGCATCACGGACCTTTCTCAATTGATGGTGGAAACCGGAAAACATCATTTTTTTCCTTTGGTTTATAAGTTATTAATAAAGTTAACTTTGGTTTTACCCGTCACAACTCACAACTGCAAGCGTTAAAAAATGTTTTTTCTCGCAATGAAGCTCTTGAAGACCAACTTGCGTAATAAAGTACGTGATGATTTTATGATCGGTGCTTTTATTTGTCGTGTACAAAAAAAAAAACACTTATGATTATCAGGACCGAATGAGTGATGGAGCGCTTTCGAAATGGGTAACCGAAAAGGTAACTTTAGAATGTAAAACTTTTGCGTTAATTTATACTTATCTAATGAAATCATAATTTTAATTTTTTTACTTATATATCAATGTTCGAGAATTTTTTTTGTGCACCTCCTTAAATAGTTTTCTAGTTCGGCCCCCTGTTTGTCGATCCCTAAAGCATCCAAGTTTTATTACAATGAGGCTTCAGACGATGAATTTTTTTTGAAATAAGCTCAATTGATGTGTTTAGACTAGCCATCATATACGAATGAGGTTAGTAAGGTATTGATGGATTTTATTTATTAAATTATTTTTTTCCCCTTCAAGTTAAAGTGAATAAACTTTAATACAAGATATAACACTAAACTAAAGCCGATGTAGTATAGATTTTTTTTTATGGTTGTAGTTAGCGTGAACCTATAAATTGCAAGGTTGTTAAGGTCTTACGTCCATATCTTACCCATTTCTTTACTTTTTTTTTTTTTTTAATTTTCTTTGTATTTTATTTATGTTTAAGAAACTCCTCTACTTCAACTTTTTTCCTTTTTCAGAATTTTTTTTAAGATATTAGGTTCATAAATTCGATTAGAATCCAAGTATCCAATCTTCATCTCTTGCATAATTTTAATATTTATCAGGCAAACATTTATTTTGGATAATTGCTTATTGTTAAAGAAAATTGTTGTTTATTATTACTATATCATATATTTTATTTCATTAATACATTATTATCTTTTTTTTTAACGACAATTTGGCTCAGCGGTGTATCGGAACTGGTTACCATAAACTTACCCACTGTCCCGAGTCCGAATCTCATAGTGAGGGAACCCGGGAGCGCCCCCCATCTGCACCATCAGGCGGGAACGGGGCAAGCTCGTAAACCCTCCCTTGTGACTCAGGATCAAGCAAGCTCAATCCTTCATTGCCCACCAATATCTCACAAAATGGTGTGAGTGAGACTAGAACTTGAGTCTCTTCAATCACAAGCTTAGAATTTAACAATAACATCAACTTTGCTTGATATACATATCTATAGTTATGTTTCTTTTACATGGCTATCTATCTGATAGGTTTACGGAGAAAACCTACAAACTCCCAAGATACATAAACGAAATAATGAAACGGAAACGACAAACAAAAGTAAATTAAATGCAGAAACTTATAAAGTAAGAACTCAAGTTTGTGACAATTTTCTCTTCTTTTCGTTTTATTCCACCAAATGAATATAAATACTAAATTAAACAAGAACTTGCAACCAAAATATACGAAAATTCAGCAACACTAATGGAGAACGTGTGTATGATTAGTATGCATGTGGTCCGTGGAGACTCCCCCACGTGGGTTAAACTTCCACTCATCCATCAATTTGGCGGGTACCCGGGTTGATTGCTTGGGCCGGTTTAGTGGGCTAGGAGGGTCTTGGGCTGATCGTATCACTATCATTTATAAATAAATGATTGCTTTCTTTTCTTAATTTTTTTTTTTCATTTTGTCCTAACCATTTGTTCTTCATGTGTTTTGACCTGACTGTATGCATGGTTTTTTATGCTGGTCTGATTTTTTATATTGATGTTGCAATATTAAAATTTTAATATCAAGTCGTGTATGATTTATTAATCGAATATTTTTTACACGCATGTAGCCGCCGCAATGGAGGCCTGGAGGCTTTATGCAAAACTAGTTATATCTTTCTATTCTAATAAATAATTACATCTCTAGACACGTGTCATCACCATAATAAACCTAACAATGACTTTCCCGCTCAACTTTTATATTGATAAAAAGCACGCGAATCGTGGATCTCTTACGGATCTTTCTACCCGACAATCAGACCCATTTTTGTCTTGCTTAAACCCTAATTTTTTCTTTCATTCCACCTCTGTAATTCGTCTTCTTTTTTTGTCTCTCCCATCTGTTTCAATGAGCCTCTCTAATTCGTCTTCATCGGCGATTCATCATGAGTCGACATAGCATGTGAGTATTTGTTCTGATTTTAACAAGTTTGCTATCATCTATTTATTTATTTATTTTTTGAACGGCGGATCATCTATTGACCCCCTCTCTTTTACTGTAACCTAGGAATTCATTGTTGTGTATTTCTATCCCAACAATTGATTGTTAATGTTCAAGATTCAAGATCTGTGTTTAAGTTTTCATCCTCTTGAATCGTTATTGTTTCTCGCTTTACATCGTCTTTATTCTATTTTCACAGGTATTATTTATATATATACTCATCGCCCCTTTTCTTCTAACCCTAAAATAGATATGATTTTGTTTATACTGATCATAGATACGTTTTTTTTATCATCATCTTAATCTTTTTTACTATGTATTGGTTTTTGTTGTTTGTCATGTTGCCTATGTTTGCTTAATAATTCTGCAATGTGTATGTTCTATGAAGATGGTCTTTGTTGGACTTTGTTGACTTTAATAATATCATTGAAGCACTGCCTTTTATTCTGCAAATGATGGTGTAAAGCACCTTGGTCTATATCACCTCAGTATCAAATAAGATATCACCCTAAATCCTTTGGTACCTTAATCACGAAATAATGTTACTATTCGAGGAAGTCACAAGAATCAAGAATGAGCATCCATATGACAACTAAGGTATATTTTCTTATAGTCTCAAACACTTTTATTCTATAAACTATTATGTTGTTCCATAGGAATTTCATTACCATTATAATGCTCTCATTTATTTAACTCTTTGTTGATTTATTGACCAAGCAACCATGACATGTGATTTTCCTGCATATATACTGGATTATTAGCTCATCTAACCTAATTTGTGTCTAATTAAAGTTATTCAAATTCTATTAAGATGTTATTGATTTTTTGTTAGATGATAAGCAATGATCTATGCTCTTGCTGTTTTGAAATCACACTTGATTTTGAGCTTGGATGTCAAATGAGGATTATTTTTCATCTTCAACATTTATAGTCCATCAACTATGAACTTTTTCATTAAGTTTTTAGTTAAGTTTTTAATGTGTTAAAAATCAATCTTATGTACCTATTTTGGTATAGATTTCTAAAATTTGATCTAATTATGAAATTCTCAAAAGTAAATGAAGTGGATGAAGTTGATTTTTTGTTTGACAGAGAAGCTATGACCTGGGCTGCCTACTCGTAGCGCTAACAAAAGTTTACTTAGTACCGCGATTAGAAAAACCCAAAATGAAAAATCACAAAAAGCTACATTATTGTCCAAAAAAAGAATTTTATTTTTCAAGTTAATACTATTGTACACAAAAAAGTAGAATTAGAGCTACAAAAAATGTAGGTCTATCATAGAGAAGACAATTACTTTAGGGCTTTATTATTGAGAACTTAATCAATTTGCCACCAATGAGTCTCCACTGAAGAGTCAGAGTGTTTACATGAGGGCTATGGTAAAATGGTGTAAAATGGAAGTTCTTTTAGTTTAGAGATCTATGGTGTTGTATATGGAACATAAGTTGCTATCAGATCCTTTACCCATCTTTGATTTTTATATATTTATATACTCTACTATATTTGATTATGAATTTTGAATAATTGGCTATGCCTTCTAAATCTCATAAACTTATTGTTTTGAAACAAATATTAATTTTTAGTTAATTGCTCAAATGATATAATAAATTATGTATTTTCATGTATGAACATAACATTTGTAAAAAAGATTAAATTATTTCTAAAATTATAAATAACTTTAAAATTTGACGAGTATGATATTATCAAAGTGTGAGTTTTAAAAGTAAATGCGATGAATTAGCCATCTTTAATATCAAGAATTTGTGATCTTATAGGTTTGTGTATAGGGGATGGCTTGGAAGCTCGATACTCATACACGAGGTGAGTTATATATATAACATGTATATGGTTTGTTTTGAAGAATCATTTTTTATGAATACTTTATTGGAACTAACATATCTCTTCTCTATGTGAGACATATGTATAGGGCTTTGGAAATAAAAATAATAATTGACCTTTCTACGACTCTACAGATGGGTCGGAAGGTTTCTTCTTCAGGTACAAGATGGAAATGAGTATGTACGAAATGTTTCTTCTTCAAGTTCAAGATGGAATTGTATATTATTCGCTTATACTTTAATTGTATGTCATTGGCTTATATGTAATTTATAATTTTTGTAATCAAAAGAGTAAGTTAATTATCTAATGTATATTTTTAATTATTTAGCCCGTGTATTAATACACGGGTTCTAACCTAGTACAATAATATATAGGATGCGAGAAAAAAAAAGAAGCTTTCATGAACCAAGTTAATTAATGTACTATTAGGATAATCGGTCATAAACATATAATAATTTAAAAATAAATTTCGGTGTACAAAAATTCTAAAATATAAGTCATAAACATATTAATTTTAAACTAAAATTCACGTGTCAACTACTATTGTGATGAAATCAAATTTTCTGTTTAGCCTTACAAATCTCAATAACCGTCATGTAATAAACTAGATTATTATTATTATTATTATTATTATTATTTGTTTTTAACAACGTTTGGAACTACCTCAAATCTTCAATATCCGAGTAAGTCGTCCTGAGACGGGAGTACAATCGTCCATATTGAATTTGACACTGGAGACTTGACTTACTGAGGAGCATCATCAAAGAGGAAATCTACCACTTGGGAAAAACCTCATTGAGTCGATCAGGTTTAAACTTTGAGACTTCAAGATCTCCAAGCTCTTACCACCATGCCCATACCATTAGACCAAATGCCTTTTTGTAACTAACTCTTATTTAACCATTATAAAATTCATTTTAGAACGGCTAATAGCATCATATCAAATTACACAAACATATTATGGACATAGCTTATACCATTAACTTCATGAAATCTTCACCATCTTATACTCTTACTATGACTTTTTTTTATTAACAGTTATATTAGTTAGAAGAACTATATAAAATTCGATAATTAATTTTATTAAGACAACCAAATTTTGGGTCCTACATACAAATATGCTTTTTATCTCTGCAACAGACATGTTTTTTACTTAATACAAACATACGCTTCAACAAAGAGTACGTATAATAATCATATTTTTAGCTAGCGTAAAAGAAAGAAAAATTAGATTTTCATATATATTTTGTCTATTAGTAAATAATAATCCGTTTTTTAATATTGGCAACTACCAGTTTTACATTTACACTTATTTGTTTTCACTGGTCCTTCCGTTAAAAGAGTTAACTCGGTTAGCTTTTTCATCCATTTTTTCAACCCCAACCTTTGATCCATCATAACTTCTTCGAATCTTAATGAAAGTTCAATCCGTAAGTTGTTATGAACTCGTGACAAAAAAGCGAAGAAAACTAGATCCATATTTGTAACACCCCAAAATTTCATAACTTGAAATATATATGCGTGCTATATGTGTTAAGTAGCTAAGACGTATATTAATATAG
>JBCNJP010012367.1:0-13922 GCA_039602395.1 Deinandra increscens subsp. villosa
TGACGGAGCTGGTGGCGCCTAGGTTGCGCAGCTTGTTTGCCCAGTCGGACACATCCCAATTGGGGTTCTGAAACCCCAGGTCCCTGGCCTCCTTCGCCATCTTCAACCTGCACTGGAGGAGCGAGATGCGGGCTATCAACCTACCCTCATCACCCTTTGCAACCAGCGCAGCCTCATGATCAGCCCGTGCATCCACCGCCTTCTTCTCCAGGTCCTGCACCAGCCCCAGGTTCTTATCAGCAACGATCTTGGTCATGCCCAATTCCTTCTTCAGGGTGGCGACCTCCTTCCTGGCCAAGGATTCAGCATCCTGGGCACGCCTCTCAGCGGCCTGGACCAGCTCAAAGAATCGCCCAGCAATCTGCATGCAAAGGCAAGTTAACTAACAATTTAAACTCTGAATGGACTAACTATGCAGGAAAATTCAGGGGTACCCAGGATTTACTTACTTGGCGAGAAGAAGCCTCAGCATGTGAGAGTAGTCCAGCAGCATCCATGTTCTCCAGGGGCTGCAGTGATATGGCGGAGCTGGTGGCCCTGGTTTTGCGCTTGGTGCCCGAGGTCTTGGAGGGAGGAGCTTTGGGAACCGATGGAGGCTCGGATTTTACCGTGGCCAGGACTTGGAAGTCATCATCACTCAGCAGATAGGCGTCCAGATCCACCTCTTCAAGGTTCACAGCAGCAGCGGCTGAGAAACAAAAAGCATAAAAAGTTAGCAGAATCCAGGGAAAATCCTAGGTCTAAAAGACAGTGTCCCAGGATACTTACAACTCGACATGCTATGGGAGCAGGAAGAAGCAACTTGATCAGGATCAACCTTGAACTCGCGATCCTCTTCAGTAATAGTCAAGAAGGTCTCGAACCTCTCGAACGTCCTTGGATTCACAGGACCGATGGAACTCAAGCTAGGCACTGCAAAACAGAAAAATTCAAGGTCAGTTTTCATTAAACATGTATATTAAAAATTGAAACCCTAATTCCTAATGCAGGTGAGGACCTACCCTCTACTCTCCACCTAATCGGAAGATCCATTCCTCCCGGGATGGTCGACCTCCTCACAAAGAAAAACCTCCCCTTCCATTCTTCATGGTATGAAGCCCGAGGAATCATCTGAGTACCCTTGTTCAGAGCTTTGAACAAGTATCGGTTGCTGCCATGGGACTTCAGTTCATAGCCCAGGGACAGCTCAGGCAACCCAACCAGGGAATCAAACTCCCTGTTCAGGCGGTCAAGGGTACCCAAAATTCTCCATGCAATGGGAAGAGTCTGGGCGTAGGCAAGGCCGGTAGCTTCGAAGAATTCAGCCACTAACCCAGTGAAAGGATATGAAAGCCCCATGGAGAAAGGAGTGAAAGGAAAGCAGACCCAGGTTGCGGAACAGAAATCCGACCTAAGTCTCCTGTCAAAGGGCCTAACCTCGGCACCGTCAGGAAGGAGACCGGACGCCAACAAACAGGTAATATCGGCGTCGGAGAAGTTGCAGGTTTCCGTTTCCGGAGCTTGCAGATACTTCTGATCGAGGAAATCCTCGATCCCGGTCTTTTGGGCCGCCGTTTCCGACCGGATTTTCTTACGAGTCATAGCAACGTAAGAAGAAAAGAAAGAAATCAGGGGAAAAATTACCTGATCGGAAAGGACTGAAGGCCGGAGGTGTCGATGGAAAGCTTTGCTCTCGAAGAAACTGATGTGAGAAAAAAAGAAAGGTTAATGGCGCATTTAAAGGAGGGTAGAAGTTGCAGAGGTGATGGGAAGTTACCCTCGACGTGGCATCGTGGATACTAAATCAACGGACATGATCGAAACAGGCGTGGATTAGACCTCAATTTGAAATTTTCACAGCTGTAATCTCTATCTACAACTTGCGAAAATTTGGGGGCAATTGTTATACCCTAAATCTTCGGCTGGTAATCCAGGGTATCAGGTATGACCCAGGAATCGTATGACCCTGAATTTAGCAGGCAATGTTCGTGACCCTGAATGTGTCAATAGTAAAGTGATGACCCAGGATGTCGACTTCATACAGGGAAGTTTACGTCCATTTTATTCTATGTTAATATGATCTAAAATGTGTATAATCCAGGGTTACCCTTATTTTATAAATGACCCAGCATGTGGAAATGACCCTGCATGCTAGGGCATTGTCACTAACGGTTTGTGTGTCTATATCTGATCAAGGACAGGTTGACGAAGTCTACTAACGGTCGCATAAAACAAGCTAAAGACTTATTTCGCACGTGGTCAAAGTCAGTTAGCTGGAAACTCGGTCAACCAACTGAAAGAGACGTTGAGCAGGAGATCCCTGGAATATCGGACAAGTTGTTGAAGATCTAGGAGTATAAATAGGACTTTTAGACTTAGTTTTCAGCTCATTCGAGCTTTACTCATTGTATTCTCGTACTGATTCTTCTGCATACTCATTGTACTCAAACATTTACGTGATCAATAAATTGGTAGCGTGTGTTATCGCTACCAGGGTTTTTATGCCGGCGACGCCTTAGAGACATCTAAGGGCTAAGGGCTTTTCCCTAGTAAAATTCTCGGTGTTCCTACTTGCATTCAAGGCTTCATTTGTGTTATTATATTTCTCAATCAATTTCATAACTAAACTTATATTTTAACCCAGGATTCCGGCTTTTGTCCCTGGAATTCAGTTGTTGTCCCAGGATTTTTACAAACAGTTTTCGTATCTAAATCCTAGGCACCAAACCTCACAATCTTATTTGGTTCAAGTTTTACTAAATTTGCTTAAGTAATTTTTAGCCAAAACACCTATACTATTATTAATAATATCCTATATAGAAGATCTCTTGCAGGTGCCTAGAGAAGTTAGAAGCTCTTGAGGTGCTCGAAGACATCCACAGTCGAGATTGTGGGAACCATACCGGGGGCAGGGCACTGTTCTCTAAAGTTCTCAGATTCGGATATTATTGGCCAACTATGAAGAAGAAGGACGCCGCAAGCTTCTCACAGAAATGCGGTGCTTGTCAAAGGCATGGCAATATCCTCCACCAACCTGCTGAGCATTTGCATCCTATAGTATCCCTATGGCCATTCATGAAGTGGGGCATGGATATTGTGGGTAAGCTGACAAAGGCTCCTGGAGGAAAGGTGTTTATGCTTGCCATGACGGATTACTTCTCCAAGTGGATTGAAGCAGAAGCCTATGTTCAAGTGAGAGAGAAAGAAGTGATATCCTTCATCAAAAGGAACATCCTTTGACAAGATTTGGTCTTGAGGAAGGCTTTTCAGAATACTACCAATCCTGCTGGTGGGAAGTTAGCACCCAAGTGGGAGGGCCCTTACCTTATAGATTCTGAAGAAGGAAAGGGGGCAGTACCGTTTGGTGAATATGGAAGGAGAACCTCTGCCAAGAGCTTGGAATGCCGTCCACCTTAAAGCATATTTTATGTGAGAATCCCATTGAGAAACTCAGAGAGAATCCCAAGGGTCCTCACTGTCTAAATATTGCAAGGTACGTATACTAATCCTATTTCAATTTATTATTATTATTTTTATGACGCAATACTGACTTAAGCATCGGAGTGGTGTTAGCTATGCTAACACCCACCCCTCACCAAGTGTTGAGTGTTTTGCAGATTTTGAGAATCCTAGAAGTATTTTGGGTATATCCCCAGTTAGAGGCTGATCACCTCTTCTACGCTTAAGGCATCCCACATGCCTTCTAAGGTTTGAGAAGCTGACTCTTCTCCTATGTTTGGGTAATCGCCAATAGCGCACGACCCTCGCCAGGAGCGCACGTTGTCCACCAGTATGCTCAAGGTGGCCGGACCAGTCCACTCCAGGGGTGGCTGACAATCTTGTCACTGGAGGCTGCTGGGAGGATTCTCAAGGTTTATAACACTGACATGTTATCTAAGGTTTTGGCATTTTCATGTCACTTACGAATGGGCTTGACCCCAGTTTTGGCTTAGTCCCAAGTTTATCGGGCTTGTCCCCAAAATTGGCTTACTCCCAAGTTTATCGGGCTTATCCCCAGAATTGGCTTAGTCCCAAGTTTATCGGGCTTGTCCCCAGAATTGGCTTAGTCCCATTCATCCCGGGCTTGTCCCCAGTTTAACTCAATTTCGAAACTACTATGATTTTGCCACAGGTATCCTCAAGGATGTTGAAAGAGGATTCCAGAATCTATCTAAATGCACCCAAAGTAAAACCTACTTAAGGGACTATTCAGGTAATGTACTTTCAAATTATTACATTTTATCATGCTGACTTGTGTCATGGTTTGTCCAACTTACATACTTAACTTAAAGTGTTTTTACTACCTTAAAATTCCTGAGGAACCTGATGGGATTCTCACTTAAATATTCCAAAAATTTTCATGAACAAAATTAAAAACAAGGGGAAAACACACCATGATAAAGAAAGTCGGATACTAGTATTAACCATGCAGGAAATTCAAAAAGGGCAACTCCAGCTTCTCAGCACCCCCAAGCTTCTCCAGAGTTCCTTTCCAGGTAGTTGCATCCAAGCCTTAGCAGTGAAGCCTTCAGCATCTGCTTCATTGGCCTTGATCGCGGAAGAAAATCGAAAAGAAAAGGGAGGGAGCTGACCTGGACAAAAAGAGAAATCAAGAAGGTTCCGACGGTAACCCAGGGTTATTTATGGAGAAGTCTCATGAGAAGTTGCGTCGCTATCAAATCAGGAGCTAACGAGTCACCTCCGTAATTATTTCAAGAGTTTGAATTTTCACAACCGTCTTCATGGTCGACAACTGTCAAAATTCAGGGGCAATTGTTTGGGCTGATATTTCGGGATCCTTGGCGGAAGCTCAAGTGGTCCAGTATCCTCAGACGGGTTGAGAATCCTGACAGGCTCGGGAATCCTGAATTACAGTTATCGACTAACCGCTATGTTGTTCCTCGTATTTATTTGCTTGCAGGTAAAGAAAACGTGTAAAACAAGCCTAAAGACTCGGACAAAGACTAAAGAACGTGGACTAAGTGGTCCACAACGTTCATATTGACTTAATGGGGAGAATCCCTAAAATATAGGACAGTTGGTTGTTTTATTTCAGGATCCTTGCCGGAAGCTCAAGTGGTTCAGTATCCTGACAGGTTCGGTATCCTGAAATGCAGTTATCGACTAACCGTTTCAATTGTCCACGTGTCCTAATTAATTGCAGGCTTAAAGGGACGTGTAAATGAAGGCTAAAGACCAGGTCAAGCATTAAAGAACGTGCCATAACTGACTCCCAACGTTCACAAAGACTTGGTGGAAGAATCCCTTATTTTTAGCACTTTCGGTTATTGACTTGTAACTATATATATCAGCCTTGTGATCGATGATAGGGACGCATATACCACACACACTCACTGAATACTCTCTGTAACACATAGATTTCGATCACAATAGCTCAACACTTGTAATTCTTCATTTCGTATCAATAAAATTGCTAGGCAGCAGGCTCTTCAGGCCGGCTCCCGAGGTTTTTTTGCTAGGATTCCTAGAGGCAACTCGAAGGATCCTGGATTTTTCCCTCGTTACATCCTTGTGTTCAACTTTACATTTCGAGCATATTGATAAGCACACTACCTCACATTCTAAGTTTGGAATACGAGATTCCTTTGTGAATTTTTGACCAAAACAATCATGACTCGCAAGAAAATCCGGTCGGAAACCCTGGCTAAAAAGACAGGGATCGAGGACTTCCTCGATCAAAACTACTTGCAGAGTCGGGAATTAGAAACCTGCACCTTCACCGACGCCGACATTACTGCATTGTCGTTGTCGGGTCTTCTTCCCCCTACCGCTGAAATCAGACCCTTCGATAGAAGACTTAGGTCTGATTTTAGCTCTGAAACATGGGTTTGTTTCCCATTCACCCCTTTCTCCATGGGTCTGTCTTTTCCTTTCACCGGTCTTCTGGCCGAGTTCTTTGAGGCCACCGGCCTTGCTTATGCCCAAACCCTCCCCATCGTATGGAGAATCCTGGGCACCCTTGACCGTCTCAACAGGGAGTTCGATTCCCTGGTTGGGTTATCTGAATTAGCCCTGGGTTACGAACTTAAGTCCCATGGTAGCAATCGGTTTTTATTCAAAGCTTTGAACAAGGAGGTTCAAATGGTTCCTCGGGCTTCATTTCACGAGGAATGGAAGGGAAAATTTTTCTTTGTCAAGAGATCAACCATTCCAGGAGGGATGGGTCTTCCGATTAGGTGGAAAGTAGATGGTAGGTTCCCACCTGCATTAGGAATTAGGATTTTCTTTTTATTATATGTTATACAAATACTGACCTTGGATTTTTCTGTTTCGCAGTGCCCAGC
Source organism: Deinandra increscens subsp. villosa (assembly GCA_039602395.1). Lineage (NCBI taxonomy): Eukaryota > Viridiplantae > Streptophyta > Magnoliopsida > Asterales > Asteraceae > Deinandra > Deinandra increscens. Next base: position 6,285 of record JBCNJP010012367.1, read on the forward strand.
TTGAGTTCAGTCGGCCCTGCAAATCCAGGGGCATTTGAGAGATTTGAGACATTCCTGACCATCACCGAGGAGGACCGAGAGTTCAAGGTTGATCCCCACCAAGCTGCTTCCTTCACTTCCCATAGCATGTCTAGTTGTAAGTATCCTGGTACCCTGCTTCTTGTTCCTTGGATTTTGTTGATTTCTCATGTTTCTGTTCTTCAGCTGCTGCTACTCCTATCAACCTCGAGGACGTTGATCTGGACGCTTTCCTGCTGGGTGGATCTGAACAGGACATCCAGGTCTTGGCCCCAGTAAAGGCTGAGCCCATGTCTGCCCCCAAGGCTCCTTCTTCAAGGGCCTCTGGCACAAAGCGTAAGACCAGGGCTGCCGCTGCTGCTCCTTCCCTGCAACCCCTGGAAAACATGGATGCTGCTGAGCTGCTCACACATGCTGAAGCTTCCTCTCGCCAAGTAAGTAAATCCTGGGTACCCCTGAATTTTCTATATAGTTAAGCCATTCAGGGTCTAAAATATTTAATTAAATTACCTTGTCTCGTAGATTGCTGGGTGATTCTTCGAGCTGGTCCGGGCTGCCGATAAGCGTGCCCATGATGCTGAGTCTTCAGCCAGGAGGGAGGTCGCTGCTCTGAACAAGGAGCTGAACTTGACCAGGGCGGCGGCTAATAAAAATCTAGGGCTGGTGCAGGACCTAGAGAAGAAGGCTGTGGATGCGCGGGCTGATCACGAAGCTGCCTTGGCTGCAAAAGGTGACGAGGGCAGGCTAATAGCCCGCATCTCACTTCTCCAGTGCAGGTTGAAGATGGCTAAGGAGGCCAGGGACCTGGGGTTCAAGAACCCCAATTGGGATGTGACTGGATGGGCAGCCAAACTGCGTGAACTAGGCGCAACCATCCCTGCTGGGTGTGACCCTGAAGCTGACCCTGGAACCAGCAAGGGCACCCCATCCAAGGGCTCTGCCGACCATGCCATGGACATTGATCAGCCCAAGGAGGGGAATGTGCCAGCCCAGGAGCCCAAGGCAGCAGAGGAGGTGCCGGTGGAGGAAGCTAAGGAGACGACCCAGGATGCAATCTGAAAGTTGGGGGTCGTCTTCTTGTTTTTTGTGGTTCTTGTTTAGAAACAATTTTAATTTTATGTTTGTGATGTGATGCCGGTTGATGTTTCCCGGTTTTTTGTTTTAAGACAATATGCCCCACCCCTGGATTATGAATCCAGGGTTTTTGACATGCCCCCATCCTTGGGTGGCCGGAGCTTTTCCGGACCCAGGATGGGTCCTTTAATATAACTGCTTTTAGTTACATAATTGTGTTTGAAATATTTGAAAAATATTTGCTAGTGCATGGAATAATTCTAGGGTTTACCTTGGTATTCCTGGGTTGCCCCCAGGATTTAGGACTCCTCGTGGCTTCAGTCGATTTGTGAATGTTCCCTGTCATACGAACATAACAATTAGGATTAACTAGCCAAGTAGTTAATTTACTTATGTTTCAGTCGTCATGACCCTGGATTATGTCAATAATCCTGGGTCACTAGGTAATCTTTAAGTTATTTCTGGGGTCATGCCCGGTGCCGTACTGGCGAACTAGGGGTTTCCTCTTAGTCGTACTGACTGACTAGGGTATGTCCTCGGAGACTTAAGTTGGTACGTCAGCACCAATCCATCTTGAAAACGCGTTAATCGTTTTAAACCTTAAGGGATCCGCATATGTCCCTGGATTGGGAGGTTGCCACCAATGCTATCAACACGGATGATCCCACAATCCCAGGGTTTCATACTTGGATCACGTGCGTCTCGGGCGAAGCAGAAATTGCCACGTGCATCCCGGGCGAGGCGTGATAGCCTATATTCGGATGGAGGAAGCTTAGTCCTCAAACCTTAGGAGTGGGTTTAGGCCTTACCCAATGCGGAAGTGAGATGGCCAGTCTCAAACTTAGGAGACACATACTGATTATCCTTAGCTTGGTGAATTATGAGTGCATCTTGTTCCGCGTACCTTGGATTTTTGACCATCCTGCATTTTGGGTACCCTGAATCCTGGGATACCCTGGATTCTGAGTAACCCAACTGACGAAACATAAATCTTAGTGTATTCAGGGTAGTGAATAACAACTTTTGAAAAAGATATGACATGTGACTGATTAAAAAATAAACAAAGAAAATTAAACATGTAAAGGGATAAATGAAACAAATTAAGTGAGAGAAACTGACCTGGATTTCCAGCATGAATTTGAAAATTAAACACATACCTGGGCAACTGAATCCTGGGACAGGAAGCCTTACATGAAATATGCCTTCAAGTGTATTGCATTCCAAGGTCGTGGTAGTAGTTCTCCTTCCATATTAGCTAGCCAATATGCCCCCTTACCAGCCTCAGAGTCAATCAGGTAGGGACCTTCCCATTTAGGAGCCAACTTTCCGTCCCCTGGATTTGTTGTGTTCTGAAATGCCTTTCTAAGGACTAGATCTCCCACTTTAAACCTTCTGATCCTCACATGTTTGTTGTAAGTCTTGGAAATTCTTTGTTGATATGCTGCCATCCTCCAAGCCGCTTGATCTCTCAGTTCATCCAGGGTATCTAAGTCTTCAACCAGGGACTGATCATTCGAATCCTGGGTCTGACCACTGACCCTGAATGTTGGGACCACCATTTCTGTTGGGATAACTGCTTCAGTACCAAAGACCAAGGAAAATGGGGTTTGGCCTGTGGCGTTCTTGGACGTGGTCCTATCTGCCCATAATGCCAAGGGTAGCTCTTCTGCCCATCTTCCCTTCTTCTCTTTCAATCTCTTCTTCAAGTTGTTTATTATAATTTTGTTGCTTGATTCAGCCTGGCCATTGGCCTGAGGATGCACTGGTGTTGATGTTATCATCTTTATACCCCAGGATTCACAGAATCCTGTGGTTCTGCTTCCGATAAATTGGGACCCGTTATCACAAACAATCTCGGACGGTACCCCAAATCTTGTCAAAATGTTTCTTTTAATAAAGGATATGACTTCTTTCTCCCTGACTTGAACGTATGCCTCGGCTTCAATCCATTTTGAGAAATAATCTGTCATAGCTAGCATGAATACCTTTCCTCCAGGGGCCTTGGGTAGTTTTCCAACAATATCCATCCCCCACTTCATGAAGGGCCAGGATGCTGGAATAGGGATACAATGGTTCTGCAGGCTGGTGAGGGACATTGGCGTGTCTTTGACAGGCGTCACATTTCTGGGAGAAATCCTGGGAATCCTTCCTCATGGTAGGCCAATAATACCCTGTTCTTAGAATCTTGGACATTAAGGACCTGCCCCCTGTATGGTTTCCACAATCACCCTCGTGGATATCCTTAAGTACCTCTTGGGCCTCATCCTTCTCCAAGCACCTCAGATATGCACCTGCAAAAGATTTTCTATACAATATGTTCTTAATAATCACGTACCTGGCTACTCTTACTCTGAATGCACGGGCATCCTTCTCGTTCCCTGGAATAGTACCATCCTGCAAATACTGAATAATTGGTCTGGTCCAGGATTCCTCTCTGGGTTGAAGAATCCTAGGTACTGGATACCAGGATTTTATCTGCTGTATCAGAATCCTGGGTATCTGTACCCTGGTCTATAGCTGGTGTTAGTATATGAATTATAGGAATATGAGTGTCTTCGAGTGCCTTGAATGCTGAGCCTAGGTTTGCCAATGCATCTGCTTCAGCATTCTCCTCTCTTGGTACTTGTTGAATATTAAAATTTTGAAAATCCTGGGACATTCTTTTTACCACCTCCAAGTATTTGATTAATTTCTCTCCTTTAGCTGCGTAAGACCCATTAAAATGGTTAGCTAAAAGAAGAGAGTCAACATATACCTGGATGTGCTGAATTCCCAAGTGTAATGCTAAGTGTAACCCAGCAATTAGGGCCTCATACTCAGCTTCATTGTTAGTTGCTTGAAATCCCAATACGACTAATGTTTTATTTGGTGTCAAGCAGGTGTTTCAGAAAGACCTTTCGGTGATTGGAACATTGCTGATTGTGAAATTTCTGTTTTAATTAAATTGAATTTCAAATCAATTTTGTTTTTCAAAAAGCTAAACTGCGTGTATTTGTGTTGGTTGATCAAATTTTCTTGATTTTTCACTCCGTCTCATTCTGAGGGGGAGTTTGTTTTTGCAAAAATATAAAAATAGTGTATTGTTTTTCAATTAGTCAAAATGAAAATCTATAAATAGAGTTGTCATTTTTAGGGGGAGAAATTTGAAAAAGACAAAAACATTGAAAAATGAGAAATTGTATCCAACATGATTGGGAAATGATGGTACATTGGCTGACATTGTCTGACTCATGGATAAAGTAAATGAAAAGGCCATAAGACCATTTGATCGATGTGCAAGGTAGGCTCGGCAAATCAGAAAGTATACAAATGTGATATACACTAAATCTGATGCTTGACCTAGTGGACAACATCTTGATGCATATCTCATGATATATCAAGAAAAGGATATGTGAAAAATAAAATGAGAAGTCACTGTGTATACATGTGTTCATTTTGTAAAGATTAAAATTTGTTTGATTTTCTTTATTTTGTCAAACGATCAGACTTTTTCTGCGTGCCGAAAGACCGACCTGATCGTTGTTCGTTTGACGTTCTGCTTTATTTTCTTTGGTGTTTCGTATAACTCTTCGGACTTTCTTTGCGTGTACGGGAGTACCGACCTGATTGTTGTTGAGTTATACAACTTCAACTTGTTTTATGTTCTTATTTTGTTAAATCCGAGGCCTTATCTGCGTATCGAAAGATCGACCTTAAGGTAGACGATTTATCGTTCTTATTTCTTTGTGCATGGAACACAGTTGACTATATCATGGTTACAATCATTATGTGATTAAAGTCACGAATGAAATCACAAAATGTGATAAGCAAAGCATATCTGAGTATGTCTGAAAGTGTGGGGTACACTGGTCAATGCAAGCTTAATCAATACCTTAACATATCCAGATGTTATGAGTATGATTTTGCCAGAGTTTAAAGTTGGACAAATTATATCTGCAATCGGCATGGCTTATGTGCTTCAATATTTGAAATTGAAATGTAGTTCAGCATGTTATGTTCAATATGGTCCCAAGTTGTGATCTTTCTCACAAAAGACAAAAATAGTGTCTAATTCGGTATTGTTTTACTTTTCTTATCAGAAAATACCAAAAAGATTTTAGGTGTGTTTTAATATAAAGTTTCTAAAAGCCAAAAAAAAAGTTTGTTTCTTATTTGTTTTCGATTGATCAACACGAAATGCAAAATCAAATTGTCAAAATCAGAATATCTTGGAGTCTCGAAGAGACATTTTGCACCAAGATTATTTATGTTGGCAGGTTTCTAAGTGGGAAGAAAACATCACAACTTCAAGTCTTCTGAAGATTGTTGATAAAGAGAGTACACACGATGCAATATCAAGTATTCAAGATTGAACTCATCGTCAAAGATCGAGGAAGAGTTTGATTGAAGATACATGATACAAGTTTGAATACAGAAGATGATACTGCACATGCCGAGGGGGAGTTTGTTGATACATGGTCCTGATCGTCATGTGAAGTATCAAATACAAGACGGGTCACCAAGTTTGTTGAGGTCCGAACTCAGGCCGAACCTGGAGTTCGGACATGGCCGAACCTTGGGCCGAACCTGAGGTTCGGACCAGCGGGTTCTCTAGTATAAATATGTTTGTCTTGTGTTGTATTGAAAACAGTCTGAGCTTCCGTGTCATATTCTCTGAGTGTACTCTGTGGTTCTCTGTGGTTAATACAAGTTTCATTTGTATTTACTCTTTGTGTTTCATCTCGTTTACATTGATTTCATTATGACTAAGTAGAAGATCCGCACGCTCACGCACTTTCATCCACGTCACAAATTGGTGGAGCAAACCTGGACAATCTATGACTCGCTGGTCCAACTTCAGGGATAGGTTGCACAACTCCTGGGACACTCGAGATCATCTGCTTGAGCTTTTGGATTTCTCGTTCCATTGATGGGCTGATCCCTGGATCCTGCACTGAACTGTTAGTATTAGCATAATGGACGAAAGTTTGAGGAGTGTTACCGACATCCCGGGTCGCATTTGTCCCAGGATTAACGAATGGTTCCCTGATGGTGGACATCCTGGGTAAATCAGCTTGGGTCATCTGAGCGGCATAGGATGTTGATCTCCTGTCCAGTGGGGTGACACCTTCATGTACCCTGGAATTGCTTCCAGGGGTGCTGAAATTCAGAATTCTGGGGTCGAGTGGAGAAGGCTGAACCGACGTAGCCCTGGGTAACTCTGATCTTATGCTCGTCAATTGGGCCATGAATTCCTGGTTCACCTTTTGTTGGAGTTCCATGTGGCGCTCCATCTTACCGAATGTGGCTAGGATATCAGTATTAGATATCAAGACAGGGTCATCTGGGATGTTTTCAGTCTCGATCACTTCATGGTTGACTGTCGGTCCGTCGCTGTGTGTAGCTGAAGTTGAAGTGTTAAACCTTGGAGCCGGTGAGGTGACTCCACTTGTCGAAGTACTGGTCCTTGGACCCGGTGGGGTGACTCCAGTTGTTGAAGTAGTCACAGCAGAAACCGAAACATTTGAGGTGTTCATTTGTGTCGACATTTTTTGATAGATTTTGGTAAAAATCAAGTTTAGGATGAACCTGAAAAGAGTTTGACAAAAAATTGACACCAATTGCCCCACGGTGGGCGCCAAATTGTTTTGGCTAAAAATTACTTAAGCTGATTTAGCAAGATTTGAACCAAATAAGATTGTGAGGTTTGGTGCCTAGGATTAAGATACGAAAACTGTTTGCAAAAATCCTGGGACAACAGTTGAATTCCAGGGACAAAAGTCAAAATCCTGAGTAAAAATGTAAGTTTGATTACGAAATTGATTAAGAAACTTAGTGACACAAATGAAGCCTTGAATGCAAGTATGAACACCGAGAATTTTACTAGGGAAAAGCCCTTAGCCCTTAGATGTCTCTAAGGCGCCGCCGGCATAAAAACCCCGGGTAGCGATAACACACGCTACCAATTTATTGATCACGTAAATGTTTGAGTACAGTGAGTAAGCAGAGAATCGAATACGAGAATACAATGAGTAAAGCTCGAGTGAGCTGAATAATAAGTCTAAATGTCCTATTTATACTCCTAGCTCTTCAACAACTTGTCCGATATTCCAGGGATCTTCTCTTCAACGTCTTTTTCAGTTGGTTGACCGAGTTTTTAGCTAACTTCCTTTGACCACGTGCGAAATAAGTCTCCAGCTCATCCCATTCGACCGTTGGTAGACTTCGTCAACCTGTCCTTGATCAGATATAGGCACAAAATGCATTAGTAACAATGTCCTAGCATGCAGGGTCATTTCCACATGCTGGGTCATTCGTACAATAACAGTGACCCTGGATTATACTCATCCTGGGTCATAATAATGTATGACAAAAATAAAATAAATATAAACTTCCCTGAATTACGATGACATCCTGGGACATTACCTCAGTTCTGATACATTCAGGGTTATTCAGCGTTACCTGTTAAATTCTGGGTCACACAATTCCTGGGTCAATCCTGCCCTAAGCCTATACCTGTACCCTGGATTACGAGCCGAAAATTCAGGGTATAACAGATACCAGATA
>JBCNJP010012368.1:0-13922 GCA_039602395.1 Deinandra increscens subsp. villosa
CATAAAAACTATAAGAAGGACTCAAAGACTCCAACTTAACTAAAACAAACTAAAACAAATAGAAACCGACTCAAATCGACTCAATTACATAACAAAAGACTTAGGAAAATCGGATGTGTTTGCAACACATCAATTAAGCATGACGCATTCGGTTGGGATTAAACGGGTTTGAGTTTAAAGCGGACAAACATACCGGCAATCACCTGGACTAGTCAAGTAACTGAAGCTGAAAAGGGTTCCTCAGTCAGATTCATACGGTTTGATCCCTTGTAAACTTTCTCATGTTTGGTTTGGTAAGTATTTGTTTAGTTTTTATCTTTCGTGTGTGAGTCGTTAAGTTCTTTTTAGTGTGTTTTCGTCTTGGCCAGGTTGATTTGAGAAGTCAAAATGTGGTTTTCATGGGTTTTAATGCATGACAATATGCCCCCGACAGATCTTGACAAATTTTTAGGGGAAGGAGTATGGGATAATAAGTATTATCCGAAGGGAACTCGAGGATGATACTTATTATCTATTGGAAAAGAGACTTCCTCCGTCAGATCTTGACAAATTTTTAGGGGAAGGAGAGGATAAGAAGATAATCGAGGATGATACTTTATCCGAAAAGACTTCCATAATACATAGTATCCGAAGGGAACTCGAGGATAATATGTATTATCTCAGGGGAAGTCCTTAGCTGAGGGGAAGTAATCAGCTAAGGGGAAGTCTTTAGAGGTCTTTGGGTTCAGGGGAAGTTTTATAGAAAACCCGTAATCTATATTAGGGTTTTTGGTTAAAATTATGTTAATTTGAATCAACTGAACAGATGATAATTACCTTCTAACCCAAAGACCAGTCATCACATGTCTGGTAGTGTATATTTTTTCAAATGTGTGTCAGACAGGTTGATGATAGAAAGATGTTGCTGCTGCTCAAGTTAAAGAACCAACCGGACAAGACTTCCATCTGAAAAGCAACTGTTCAGGGGAAGTTGTTGGTATCTTTACAAGTATCCAAAAGCTTCAAAAGTTTTTCAAAGAAAATGCTCACAAGTTTAGGGGAAGCTGAAGATTTCAAGTCAATCTTTGAAAAAGAAAGTGATGCAGAGAGCAGTCAGAGATCATGAAGATCCAAGTTCAACAATCAAGTTCTTCACAGTTAGGGGTTTTCAAAATTTAACCTCTAATTGTTTTGGAGATTCAAGACAGTTACCGAAGATACAGCAAGAACCATTTCTTTCAAAAGAAGCAAGTCAATGAGAATCCTCCTCTCATTAACTTGTTCATTTCAAGAAGTTCAAGCTGATGCTGATCAAGAGGAAGTCCCAAGTGCCCGTCACGAAACCCAATGAAGATTTCTGCGGAAAGAATCTTCATCAACATCTATGCAAGCCAGTCAAGAAGAAGAATTTCAAAGATCGAAGACATTTAATATCACAAGCCTAGGGGAAGATTGTAGAGGCTAGATTATGAGGCTTGTAATATTAAATTAGTTGGGCTGGGCTTAGAGGGTTTCATTAGAATTATAGGCTAGTTTGCTATTGTATTTAGGCTAGTTTATGATTGGGTTTGGGTTTACTATTGGGTTTATGATCCACAAGGGGCCCAATAGTAAACCCATTGGGTACCTATATAAACCCATTTGTGTTTATGATTAACCAAGCTTTGGAGATTACTTGTTCACGATTTCTTGTTCTTGTGAGAGTTTACGATCAGCCTTCATTGCTTCATAGTAGTTGTTCTTCATTCAAGACTTCATCTTTTTCATAGATCTAGTCTATTCTTCTACTATTATTCTTGAATCAATCACCTACGAGGATTCCGCACTCGTTTGTGATAGAAATATCGTGTGTTTGGGAGATTTCCGGACCTACGGTTATCTTTATTACATTTGCAAATTGTTCTATTTATCCACGACTATGATTTCATGACGTCACACGCCTCCGTTCCCGAAAGTTCAGGGTGTGACAGAAAGATACCAGAAATTGGTTGGGAAGTTATTATATCTCTCACATACCAGACCAGATATAGCCTATGCAGTCGGTGTTGTCAGCCGGTTCATGCATCAGCCACAAGCAACACATATGGAGGCTGTGTGGAGAATCATCAGATATCTCAAGGGTACAGCGAATCATGGGGTACTCTTTAAACCAAACCAACATCTTGAGATCCAAGCCTATACCGATGCAGACTGGTCAGGAGATAAAGGAAACAGGAGATCGACGTCGGGATACTTCACTCTTGTTGGTGGAAATCTGGTTACATGGCGAAGCAAAAAACAGAAAGTCGTAGCCTTGTCTAGTGCAGAAGCTGAATTCAGAGGAATATCACGAGGTATTGCGGAAGTACTATGGATACGAAAGCTCCTAACTGAAATTGGTTTCCACCAAAACAAACTTGCAGGATTATGTGTGATAATGAAGCTTCAATCCAAATCTCAGAGAACCCCGTCCAACATGATCGCACCAAACATGTGGAGATTGATAGGCACTTCATCAAAGAAAAACTAGAAGCGGGAATCATTGAGCTTCCATTCGTCCGATCTGAAGACCAGCTTGCAGACATACTAACTAAAGCTGTTAATGGAAAAATTCTCAGTACTTGTCTTTCCAAGTTAAGTATTGGAAACCCTACTACTCAACTTGAGGGGGAGTGTTAGAAAAAAAGGAAATAAATATTTGATTGAGTGGTTTAAGGGATTAGGTTGTCATCTCTCTTCCCATTCCTTTCGTAAATTACAGCAAGAAGACAGCAAGAGGACAGCCATTAGATTTCCATATTTATCTCTTGTATTCAAGTATTTATACGTACTTTTTTCTTTGTAATGTACACAACAAAAACAGAAGTAAAAGCCTTCTCCAATATTTTCTTTCTTTCTTCTACCCATAGATAATACTTATGTTTGCAATTAGAAATATATTATATAATGAAATTGTTCCTATAGTAGAAAGTATGTAAATTTTTATATGGAGGTTCATGGTATTATTGCAAGAACCGACTTATTATGAGTACAAGAGGAACACAAAAACCTTTTAGTTCTTCTTTCAAGGACATCGATTGATTGAACTTATTTTGAATAAACAAAATGGAAGCCATACTGAAGAGACTTTAGGCTGCTGCATAAGGTGTGGGACAATAGTGGTTGCCATAATAGGAAATGGATGATGATATGGGATATATGACGTCATCCTTTTGTTCTTTTTGGATACAACACAAAGTGTATAGAGGAAGATATGAAAAAGCACAATATATAGAGAGCCCTAATATTTAGGGAAAACATTCTAATGCTCTAGAGTTTAAAAAAGGGTGGTTTTTGAAGTAGTATAATGGGAGAATTTTGAGTTTTTGCGCCATTTTGTGTGTTGAAATTTCATATACTTGCATATAAATATAGGGGTTGAATCAAATATGAGTTTGATTTTGTCTAAAAAGAATAAAAACTACTAGAACTGTGATATGTGACACAATTAAGAAATAAAACATTTTAGTCATAAAACAAAATAATACAAATATTGTTATCTTAACGTAAAACAATACATATAGTTATAAAACAGTACAAATAATGTTTGCATTAAAAAAATCAGTACATTTTTAATGCAAACCAACACAATATTCTCTTCTATTTTACTTTAAAATACAGTAAATATGTTGTTTTAAAACAAAACAACATAGAAAAAGTTGTTTTAACAAAAAAAAAAGTACAATGCAAAACCGTACAAATCACATTTTTTTAACGTAAAGCAATACATATAATTACAAAACATTACACTTTTTAAAAGAAATAAATAATGTCGTATGAAAATGCTATAAGCATTTAAAAAAGTGGAGAAAACTTTAAAAAATCAATAAAAAAGGCTATACCAAAAATACCATTCCACCTCTTATTTTCCTTCTACTTTTATTGTACTTGAATCTAAACTATTGATTTATAAAATTAACGGATTAAATACCTTCCTATTCTTTTTAGGCAAAATATATATTTTTAGTGGATCCAACCCCTATAAATATAAATACACACTATATATAATATATGAAACTAATAAAACTGTTTGTTGATATTCACATATCGTCTTGATGATTTTGAGGTTGGATGACTGGTAGAGGTGCAAAAAACGGTTTGAAAACTAAACCAGTTCGGTTCTCAAATCGCTTTTGACCAAAATCGGTTTTGGTCAAACCCGGTTTGGGCCAAACCGGTTCGGTTACCAAACCGGTTTTGAGCACGACATGTTGAAACCGGTTCCGGTTAGAAACCGAACCGGTTTGGGAACTCAAACCGGTATGAACCAGTTTTGTCTATTTATTATTATTATTTTTTAAACTTTATAAAAACTAAAAAAACATATTTTTTATTGAATAAAAACATAAAACATTACAAAAGACAAGAAGTTCACACCTAAACGATTACAAAAATAACTAATTTAGTAGTGGAAGATAATTGGTCCCGATATTTTTGAGTGTTTTTGAGAATTTGAGAAGTGGGGTAATGTTTGTAAGAGATAATGGGAGATATATAGGGTCAAAATGGCATAAAAGAGCTAAAAACGGCTAGAAAAACGGTCACAAAAAGTATCACAACGGCTATATAACGTATATATAACGGCTCTTAAAAGCATGTGAAGAAACCAGTTTGAAACCCGGTTTCTTCACTATCCTACGAAACCGGTCCAAACCGGTTCGGTATCATCGATTAGGGAATCAGTTTAATCAAAACCGGTTTGAAACCAGTTCGGTTTGGCCAAACCGGTTTGAGATTTGCACCTCTAATGACTGGTGTAGAGCATACCCCTCTATTGAACTCAATCAAACATATATCTTGGTCCTATTTCAATAAGCCCAAGTAAGGAGGGCCTATTAGGGTTAGACCCATAATCATCTCTCTCTCTATATATAATGAGGTCTTCACCTCCTTATTAAGGCAAGTTACTTCTTCAACCTTATATTGAGAATCCACCTGTAACACCTAAAACATTCATACCTTTGACAATCATATACTTGTCTCTCTCTCTTGAGTTCTTGAGCTTTATTCACATCTTGATCCGAAAAGAAAAGGAACACTGCTACAACCCTATATAACAGGATTTGAGCTGAAAGAGTCACTCTCTGGCACTGCTACACGAGTTTGGAACGAAAATGTTCGATGTGTATACTTGTAGAGGGAAGCTCCCAGTTCTTTCATCCACGACATCAACTCTTTCAACCACCTCGTTGTTAGAAAAAGAAAGTAGTAATCAAAGGGATCACCCTTAACATCGTATTCCTCCCATATTTGTGAGTCACTGACAGCCATGATTTACAGCTAATGTCCAGCAAGAATTCCAGCAACTTATTTCTTTGTTTAGCTTGTAGGCTATCCTATTTATTCAAGGTTTTCCATGCTTTGTAAACATACGAAAATCAATACTAACAAAGTATTTCTTGATATCAAATCAAAACATGGTATCAGAGCAGTGAATGATCCTTGGATCAATTCATTAGCTCGTGTTTATCACCTACAAATTCCGTTCATCACCCAACCCTAAAACCGCCATGTCTTTTGACAGAAATTCAGCCGGCCATGATAGCCTTGCAACCCAAATCACTAACCTTCTCAAATATGGCCAAACACCAGACAACACATCAACACATGAAGGAGTTGTCTCTGGACTTGTAGCCCCTAGACCAAATGAAATCGATTGTCTAGGGCAAATCTCGAGGCAGCGCGGGTCAGACCAGAGAGTGACGACATCCCGGAGTGACAAATCTTGGCTCAAATGTAGTCATTGCGGCATGACAAAGCATACCAAAAACCAATGCTTTGAAATCATCGGTTACCCGAAGTGGTGGAGCGACGATCACGGGAAAAGGAAGACCAGAACAAAAGCTGTGAGCATCCCAGAAGCCACCAGCGGAGACGGCTTTCGTCGGAAAATGGGCGATCATGGATTTGGAGGTCGTGCGGCGGTGGGTACGGAAAAAGGTCACGGAGGTAACAGGTTTGAGGATAATTCATCAAACCTTTTTTCTTTAAACCTAAAAACATATTTCAAGTTTCAAAATAACCCTCGAATTTCTAAAATATTCACTAATGACCCACAAGATTTACTCCATAATTCTTTTAGTTATGGAAATGCAAATTTAGTAAAAAATCAAAATAAGAGCCAAGAAAAATCATGGATTCTTGATTGTGGGGCCACCGACACCATGACATTTGACCCATCTGATATGATATCTCTATCGGAACCACATAGAACACATATACAAACCGCCAACGGAGAGATGATGCCGGTAACGGGAGGAGGAACTGTTGAAATATCTTCGACACTAAAACTCTCAAATTGTCTTTATGTTCCTTCTTTGTCACACAAGTTGTTATCTATCAGTCATGTAACAAAGGAATTAAATTGTATCGTTTTAATGCATCCCACATTTTGTATCTTACAGGACATCAGGACGGGGGCGATTATTGGACGTGGCACTGAACGCCAAGGATTGTACTATGTGGACGAAGTGACTCAAGAGGGCACTGTGATGTTAGCTCATGGAACTAATAATAGAGAAGCCTGGTTATGGCACAGAAGGTTAGGGCATCCATCTATCGGTTACTTACAGCTTTTATTTCCGAAACTTTTCCCTTCCAATAAAAAGTTAAATTGTGAAACGTGCGTATTAGCCAAAAGCCATAGACATTCCTTTAAGCCAAATAACACAAAAGTCGAATTACCTTTCTCATTAATCCATTCCGATGTGTGGGGGCCCGCAGAGGTTGTTGGGGGGCAAAATTTCCGTTTTTTTTTGCTCTTTGTTGATGATTGTACTCGTATGACATGGATCTATTTCTTGAAACACAAATCCGAAGTCCTCGATAAATTCACCATGTTTTATACGATGATTCAAACACAATTCCAAAAAAATGTTCAAACCCTAAGATCTGATAATGGAGGTGAATTCGTTAATGCCTCAATGAAACAGTTTTGCCAAACAAAAGGGATAATTCACCAAACCTCGTGTCCACACACTCCAGAACAAAATGGTACAGTCGAACGGAAAAATCGAATTCTCTTAGAAATAACTCGTGCTCTTCTCATCGAATCCAATGTTCCCAAATCCTTCTGGCCTGAAGCCCTTGCCACAGCAACATACCTTATCAACCGGTTACCAACAAAAGCCCTTAACCTAAAGACCCCCCTACAAGCCCTGTCCGAGTTTACCAAAATCCCTCCAAGCCTTACCCTTCAACCACGGGTCTTTGGTTGTTCTGTCTTTGTCCACATACCTAAAAATGACCGAACCAAACTTGATCCATGTGCTGAGAAATGTGTTTTTGTGGGATATGGAGTCAATCAGAAGGGATATCGGTGTTACAGCCCAAAAAAACGTCACATTTATACAACCATGAATTGTGACTTCCTCGAAACAGAATTCTTCTACAACTCCCAACACAGTGGTCAGGGGGAGAAAGAGCACAATGACACACTGAGTTGGCTAACGTGGATACCATTGGTAGAAGTTGATCCCAGTACCCCTAATGAGTCACCAAGTCTACAACAATCTGCGGACTCCTCGATCAGTGTCACTGAACAAGATCCTCCCAACCAGGTGTCCGAGGTAAGTAACTCTCAAACCGAAGTGTATAACCAAAATACTGAATCTCATGAACCTGTTGATGATATAGCAACAGAACAAGGTGAACAAGTTGAGCCACATGAAGAGAGATATGCACTTCCACCAAGGGTTAACAGAGGAGTTCCTCCAAAACGATATACTCCGGAGAAACAACCTAGGGCTTCTAGGTTTCCTGTTGCAAACATAGCGAAAGGGAACTTGACCAAAGAAGCTAAGAACTTTATTTCATCACTCTACAAAGAATCAATTCCTGCTACCGTAGAACAAGCTTTGAAGTCAAAGAAATGGAAGGATGCAATGGAAATAGAGATGAGAGCATTAATGAAGAATGACACATGGGAAAAATGTACGCTTCCATCAGGGAAGAAGCCTGTCGGGTGTCGTTGGGTTTTTTCAATCAAGCACAAACCCGATGGAAGTATTGAAAGATATAAAGCACGATTGGTTGCTAAAGGGTACACACAAACATACGGAATTGATTACTCAGAAACGTTCTCCCCTGTGGCTAAAATCGATACGATTCGGGTTCTTTTTTCAATAGCCGCAAATAAGGGATGGCCACTTCATCAATTCGATGTCACAAATGCGTTTCTTCATGGAGAATTGAAAGAAGAAGTGTATATGCAAGCTCCTCCAGGATTCACAGAGAAATTCAAAACTAATGAAGTTTGCAGACTAAAGAAGTCCCTTTATGGACTAAAGCAATCCCCTCGAGCTTGGTTTGGCAAGTTTACTTCGGCAATGAAGAAATATGGTTTCAAACAAAGCAACTCCGATCACACTCTCTTTCTTAAACGAAGAGGTAAACTTGTGACGTGTCTGATTATATATGTTGACGACATGATCATTACAGGAAATGATGATAAAGAAATGATAAAACTAAGGAAGAACTTGTTCATGGAATTTGAGATGAAGGACTTGGGAAGACTAAAGTACTTCCTTGGAATTGAGGTTCTAAGGTCTAAACAAGGAATATTCATATGTCAAAAGAAATATGTCTTAGATCTTCTAGCCGAGACGGGAATGATTGATTGTAAACCAGCAGATACTCCAATGATGATGAATCATAAGCTCTACATGGTCGAAGGAGCAGAATCGGCAGACAAAGAAAGATACCAACGATTAGTGGGAAAGCTCATATATCTTTCACATACCCGGCCAGACATAGCCTATGCAGTTGGAATTGTTAGTCAGTTTATGCATCAACCGCAGGTTGCTCACATGAAAGCTGTGTGTAGGATTGTTAGATACCTTAAGGGAACAATTGGTCATGGGGTTCTCTTCAAATCAAACAAACACCTAGATATCCAAGTGTATACAGATGCAGATTGGGCAGGAGATAAAGGAGATCGAAAATCAACCTCAGGATATTTTACCCTTGTGGGCGGAAATCTAGTTACATGGAGAAGTAAAAAACAAAAGGTGGTAGCTCTTTCTAGTGCCGAAGCAGAATTCAGAGGGATAGCTCGGGGCCTTGCGGAAGTTTTATGGATACGAAAACTTTTAACTGAGATTGGGTTTCCTCCGAACCAGACTAGCAGAAATTATGTGTGATAATGAAGCTTCAATCCAAATCTCAGAAAATCCGGTCCAGCACGATCGAACTAAACATGTGGAGGTTGATAGACACTTTATCAAAGAGAAGCTAGAAGCAGGAATAGTGGAACTTCCGTTTGTCAGATCAGAAGATCAACTAGCAGACATACTAACGAAGGCCGTAAGTGGAAGAATCTTTAGTAATTGTCTTGTCAAGTTGAATATCGGAGACCCCACTATTCAACTTGAGGGGGGGAGTGTTAGAAAAAGAAAGTAGTAATCAAAGGGATCACCCTTAACATCGTATTCCTCCCATATTTGTGAGTCACTGACAGCCATGATTTACAGCTAATGTCCAGCAAGAATTCCAGCAACTTATTTCTTTGTTTAGCTTGTAGGCTATCCTATTTATTCAAGGTTTTCCATGCTTTGTAAACATACGAAAATCAATACTAACAAAGTATTTCTTGATATCAAATCAAAACACTCGTTTCAAAGGTTGTGGGTCTAACACTCTACATGATTGTGAATGCTTTCTTATGTTACACGTAAATTGATCATTGATGGGTAATATCAAATTTGTTTTAAAGCGTTGCATATGTTTACGCTTCCTTTTACTCAAAGTTAAAAAAAAAACCCTATACAAACCCCAAAACAACACCCCATGCATCGTGAATGATAGTGTGAGCAGGGACGTCTTAATAATTTTGGAGGCCCAAAAGCAAATTAAAATCTGGAGGCCTTTTCACACATATATCACTCTTATGGTTGTTAGATTATACAATGTTCGAACTATATAAAACATAGATATATTCTTTATTGTTAAACTGGGGACCATATTGAGTGGGGGGGGGGGTCTAAAGCCTTAGCTTTATTTAATTTACCCTTAAGCCACCCATGAGTGTGAGGAACCAGATCATGATAAATTAAATTAATTGCTTAAAAATATGAAATTAAAACAATACTCAACTCATACCCTTCTCATGTAAGTGATGTAAAAATAAAGATGCATAATTATGCATCTATATGAGATGGACTTTTCCCTCGCACTCCCTTATACTACCCAATGTCTCAAGCGCATAAATTTATAATAGATGTCTCATTGTCTCAAGTGAGACTACAACACTTTTAGGATATAACATACATCTTTACCACTAGATTTAAGCCACTAGTTTTTATAAAATTAATTTAATACCTAATACTTAATCTTGTAATTTTTTAACAGTAAATTTGGATAACTAATAGCCACTGGCCAATCCGATCATCTTCATTACCCGAGTAGAAGACCGAAAATAAGAAAGGATACTCTAAATCATAGAACTCTAATGAAATATACGATCAACCAACATTTATCGAATTTGAAAAAAGAGTCAGAAGAGATGGTTCGATCCTCTTATTTTTTTTTTCTTGAACCGAGAGATCAATAAATCAGGATCCTGATACATATAGATACAAATGATCTACGGAGAGCAAGAATTCCCAGGAATATTGTATTATCCTATATATACAAACACCAACCCATTGTACCATTTTTAATACATATGGTACAAGTCAATAATGCATATGTGGTACAATTTTTATAGCTTGATTTACAACTCAAACTTGCACAATGAAATGAAGGAAATTGGTGAGCATCAGATGTCATGTGGGCCCATTTACACAACAACCTCTTTACACATTGTCTTTTCCATGTGCTTTTCCCCTTCTCACACCATGCTCTACGGTCATCCCAGCAGCACCCTTCCGTGTTCACGATACCAATCCAATTAATGTAGGCACGTCGTGAATAGGGTTGAAGAAATCATCTGAACCTGTGAACAGTGTTTAAACACTGTACAAACGTGGTTGTATCGTCCTTATGCGTTGATTTAGCGTCCCTATGTCCATATATAACCAATTGATTCATCCGAAATCGTTCGCTATGCTCCATATATATGTGCACGGTTTGGTAAGTTTTCCTTCACTCTGCTCGCCGTTGTTTTGTTTTCAGTTGGAGATTGGAGAATGCTGTTGTGATTTGGCCGTTTGGCGGTGGTTGACGGACAGGGAACCCATCCTATCGCTTGCACCGGTGAGTGTTAGTTTTTTCATCTTTCTGGCAATTAGAGTATTTACAAAAATTATGTTCCAATTTACCTATTTTCTGTACAACGATTCAAGAACTTCTGTTCAAATTTGTTTTATGTTCTCATTTGAAGTCAATTGACCTCCGTTCTCATCTCAAACGCATATCTAATTTTGGTTGCCGACCTCATTATACATTCGATTGAATGCTTTCATGTTTTGATTGCTAATTGTGGTGAATAAATAAATGTTTGTGTACTATGGATTAAGGGACTAAATCTTTAATGCTTAATCTGGAAGTTTGTAGAGGTCCTACACTTTTTACTATGCTGGGTTTTTTGCCAAAAGATTGTCACGCACGATTTATTTTGATAGTTTTATTATTGTGAAGAACCTCATGTATGTCAACTGCTTGATGTAGGCTATGAAACAACATGAATTTTTGGGGGTGTTATAGATTTGATTCAAGTGTATCCAGTATGCTCATAAAACAACTGAAACTTTTTGTGGTGTTTTTGGTGTTTATATATATTTGTTGCAGGGTGAAAGACCTTGCCTCTATCACTTTGACTGTAAGTCAAGATGCACAACTCCCTGCCTTTTATTTTAGTACTATGTATGGTTATTTCTCTTAAGGCAGCTATGTTCATAGTGGTTACTGCCTAGGTTGTCTACTCATGTAATAAAGGTAATTTTAGTGATAAGTTGTTATGTGGGTCATTTGGTCACCACAAATTCCACTTTCTTTTTTGTTTGCGGCCATCTTTTGTAAAGAATGGATGATTTATTCTATACTCATGTAATAAAGGTCCATCTTTACTGATGAGTTGTATGTTGGTCATTTATTCACCACAAATACCACTTTCTTTTTTGTTTACAACCATCTTTTGTAAAGAAGAGATGATTTAAAATGAATCAAAGACAACACAACAAAAAAATAGCATTGTCTTTTTATTTTTCATCGGCATCTACATGTTTTTGTGAAGGCAAATCTGATGGATTAAGTAAAATCCTTTTTTGATTAATGAGTTATTATTCTTAACCCCATAGTGCAGTTTGTTTTCTATTTTTCACCATTTTTGTAAAGAAGAGAGGGATTTAAATGATTTTGGAGGCTGATTACCATCATACACTCATGTCTCTGTATGTATTTATTTATACATGTATTTGTGATGGTGCTCTATGTTATATTGGATATTACAGGTTAATTTTCTTCTTGCAGGCAAATTGTGATACCTGTTGCTACCTGTTGATGTGATTTAACCTGTTTGCAGTCTTCTTTTTTCAGTTTGCACGTTGTTCCTTTTTTTTGTATTGATTTTTTTCATGAGTAAATAGCACCATCATGCTTTAATTGCTTACATGGATAAAAGGTAAATAAGAATAGACAGAGATCTCTCATGGTTGATGCAGACCTCCTGCTGAACCTTGATGTTCTTTTTTTTTGGATTCTCATATTTTCTTACTTTAGGCCTTTTGTAGTACCTGTTTGTGCAGTTGTGGTAACACCTTGGACTTATATAGGGTTTGCTGAAACATTAAAAACTGAGTCTGAAATTACATGTTGGTGTTAGCAACTTTATAAGATTATGCTTGGTTATTCACAATGTGTGTTGGTGGTGTTCTAAAATAAAATGTTAGAGGGCGTTTTCTTGGTTCATAATATCTACGCTTTGAAAATGCTTAGTTTTTTTTTATTGAAAAGCCAAAATTTTATTCACCATCAAAACACCTCAAACAACATGCAATTGAGCCAAATTACATGCATAGGCCATGGTTTTTTTTTCCTCATGAAAAAAGCATATAATTGTTAAAGAAAAGCTATAGATGTTCCCATGCTTTATAGTCTGTCTGTCTCATATAAAACTAAAAGTTATTTTGTTTAGACCTTTTTGACAGTTCTATTTCTCTTGGTTCTTTTGAGGTGTTTCTTTGTAAATGTGTTTGATATAAGGTAATTTGGTAGCATATCCTTTGTTGTTTGTTAATATAGTGTTTTCTTTAGACGTATTGATTTTGACGGTTGTTATGGGTTTGCACTTTGCGTTTGCCTGTTCTTTGTAAATGTGTTTATTGTTATTTTCATCAATGGTTTGCTATTCAGTTGGTATACATATAGTATATACTCAGCCTGTTCTGACCCATTATGCCTAGCCTTATTGATGGCTTCATTTATAAATATCTTGCTCATCATGGAGCATGGACTATTTTACAAATAATGAGTTTACCACAGGTATTTGAATATTAGTATTCCTAAATTGATTTGACTTCTTAGGCTCAAAAAGTAGTTCTTATTATGGCCTCGAAATGACCATTTCACTTTCAATTATAGATTAGCTTATTTTTAGACTTGATCTGTGGGCAATAGGATAATGGATGATTTTTTGGTTCTTTAGGCTCATTAGCATAGAGGTGTTGGTAAACAGGTTTGACCTCTTAAGGTCAAAATCGAGTTCTTACTATGTCTTACAAATATGAGCATTATATTACATATGCAACTTTTACTTCCATTTATAGATTGGCTTATCATTGTTGCTTCTAGAGGTCAGCATTGCCTTCTTTGAGAACCTTTAAACATGAGAATAGCTACACTCTCTTATTAATGTTATCTGGACAGCAACTACAACACACCGCAAGGTGTACGAAATAGGTTTCACAACGCCCATATCTGACACGGTTCGAATAGCGAAATCTTAAAACGGTCCGACTCTGCGGCGAAGCGCGGGTCGACCAACTTGT